>JAODLC010000015.1:13002849-13023954 GCA_026781145.1 Hippopotamyrus pictus | reverse complement strand
ATATTATTACCATGTTTAATATACTTGCATATTAAACATGGTAATCTATAGTATTATTCTTAGCGTGGGGGGGAAAAATGGTGGTAACTGTCACAGAGCAAATTCATGCAAGAAGACTAAACAGGGGAGACTGGGGAAAGTTGTAATGTTTTTTTACATTTTTCCCTCTACCAGAGCCCTTTTAAGGAATCGCATTCAAATTTTGATACAGTCTACTTTCCTGTGTCTTCTCTTAAATGGGACAGGCTTTATTTGTGTTTCAGAAACAGACAATGAATGGTTTAGCCTCAAACACATATGGAATGAATTGTTACAATGTACCACATAGTCAGTGATAGTTGCACTGTATCATAGCCCAGGGTTAAATGTAACATTATAGATGTCAAAAAATTATAAAAGTTATTCAAAGATTTTAACAAACTTTGTTGAGATATATAAGCATGTTTGTACTATGTATATTAATCAGAAATTACATCAAAGATCGTAATAAAACCAAACAAAACGTGCAACTGTGCTATAATTCTAATAACCGAATAATAGTGTGCATCTGGGGCATCGTTAGTCCTATATTAGCGGGGCTTTAGCCCCGTTCCCCCCCTTAAAACCTACGTATCTGTATCCTTTCAAACAAACTATTATATCATGCGCGTTCTTCTATTGTCCTGCGCCTTGTGTTGCGTGTGCAGTATATGCTTGTATCGATGCATGCACTTTGCGTTCATTGCTTATTTCTGTGAGGAACCGAATTTACCCACGGGGTCGATAAAATATGTCTGTCTCTACCTCCATGGCATTTCACTCTGTCATATGGCGTTTCCCTCTAATGAATGAATGAATCAATCAATTATTCAACTAATCAATCAATCAATCAACTGTCTATAAAATATAGAAAAATAAAATATGGTATAAAATAATACGAGCATGGGGAGAAGTTCTAGTTTATTTTGTTTTAAATTAGCTAATTTTAGCAGGTGCATCACGCGGCAGTAACGAACCGATTAAAAATCATTCACAATCATGATTACTTTTTAAATGACAGATAATACTTTTTATCAGTGTATTTACATGAAAAAATGTGTATTATTGTTCTTAAAACAAAAATTGAGCTGCAATTAGCCATTTACTGCGCTATTAATCGACACAGGCTCAGACTGACTGCAATCGCATTATAGATATATAACTTCACCTATACTTTGCTAAAGTAATTAAAAAGCAAATGTAACACCGTACTGTAAAACAAGACAATGGAGAGCCGACCGGCTTCAACACATCAGACACGGACACGGGGATTAGCTCAATTACGTCATCAAGCTAGTGAGCGAAAATCTCATTACCCAAAACATATAATGCATTATTTATATTCGAGCTGGAGCGCATACGTTTCCAAAATTTTATTTAGGGAAAAAAAACCCGTCGCCACGCGCGGAGTTGAAAGGTCATGGCCACGTGATTTGGTGACGTCACGGGGCGGCGCGGCGGCCGTGATGGAAGTTGAGAGGTGGAGGCTCACTGTTTACTTCGTGCTGTACAAAAATAAAACTGTTTAAAAGCTAGACTCCGGGCCCCGGTCCTTTCTAAATAAGGTAAATATTGTGCTCAGTGCGGTGCCTTAAACGCACCGGGCTTTGCTTAGCAGAGGTAAGTCAACGTTGCGGCTTAAGGGGAGCTACAAGTATTAGCACGCTAGCTGAGTGGACCGCAGGGCTCCGGCGCTGAAGCCGAATTCGAAACAAACCCGAACTGGCCACAGCGGGCTGGCCCGGGTAACATCAGTCCGTATGTCTAACTAACTAAGCCATTTACTTGTGGAAGCATTTCTGGCTGTGAGGAATATGAGACAAGTCCACCTTTCTCAGTATATTTAGCTGGGTCTGTTACTAAACCACGTTTGTCTCTTGCAGTTCGCTAACGTTGTGGTGTGTGCTACTCAACTTGGTAACTGGTGTTAGCTACTGGGAGATCAGATCTCACACCACCAAAAGAGCCACCTTGGTGCTGGGCACCTGCTTACACGTGTCATGCTTTCTCTGTCTGTGCGAAAGAACTTGTTGGTCAGGGACTGTATTGCGAACTGGCTGCCTGTAGCTTCCCAGTGCCGCCGCCGGCTTTGACGTTACTGGGCGTTTGGTCCGCGTGAGTCTGCGCAGATTGACAGTGCCGGTGACAGACTTATGCATGCGATAGACAAAGGCATTTTAAACTATTGCTTTCCATTTTTTTATTGAAATAATTACTATTGAATATTGTATTCTACAGTTATAGGTTATGTAATTAAAACCAAAGTTGTCCCCATTTAATAATATAAGTTTTCATTTGTTCTTATATACGTATTTGCGGTCTATTCTACATCTGCACTATTCTGGCAGAAGATAACTGATTGGAAAAATTTCCTTTCCTGAATACGTAAACCTGGAAGTTATATAGTCTCTCGTTTAGAATGCCTCAGTACAGCAGATAATTTCCATCCCAAGACGCTTTCTCTCATGCATCTGTTAATGTTTGGTACGGAAGTAAAATCACAACCATACACTTTAATATGAAATGTAAACTGGAAAATCTGTTAATGGGCCTTTTTAAAAAAAACATTTTTTACATACTTCATGACAAATACACACAGGCACAGAACCATATATCGATGCTGCATTGTGGCTTCTCTTATGTGGCATATTCACAATCCTGGGCCATTTTTAAAAACGTACTGTACACATTTAATCTTTTTTGTAGAAGTTGAATGAGTGTCCTATTTACATAATGTTTCCCTTCTTGTTGTAGGCCTTAAAAAGGACTAGGACCCCTAATTCCATGACATTGTCCTTACCAGGAAGGTTTTTTGTTTTTGATGCCTTGCATCTAAACTTGGCACTATGCCCGCGGCGACTGTGGATCATAGCCAAAGAATATGTGAGGTTTGGGCTTGTAATCTGGAGGAGGAACTGAAGAAAATCCGTCAGGTCATCCGCAAATATAACTACATTGCAATGGTAAGTTTTCACTGGCCTGCACCACATCAAACCCTGACAGTCTGTACTACCCTCTCGTTTCGTTGGTATTAGTAGATGATACAAAGATTATTCCTGGGTTAGCCATCAAATTTAGCAGTACTTTAAAATAGATTAATATGGCAGTGTATCCTCAATATGGGTTAGTGCAAATGATAAATTACATCATTTGGAAAACACTGTTTTGGGTGTCTGCATTATTCAACAGTAATATTAAACTGCAGCTTTAACTACCTGTCTGCCTGCCAATCATTTATTTGTTTATCTGATTGATTATTTGTTGGTCCTCACTGCTTGCAGGATACAGAGTTTCCCGGTGTAGTTGCTCGACCAATTGGAGAGTTTAGGAGCAATGCGGATTACCAGTACCAGTTATTGCGGTGCAATGTGGATTTGCTGAAGATAATCCAGCTGGGCCTGACCTTTATGAATGAGCAGGGGGAGTACCCTCCGGGAACATCAACATGGCAGTTCAATTTCAAGTTCAATCTCACGTAAGGCCAAAACTCTCTTCTTCCTCTTTTTTTTTGTTTTGGTACCCTTTTAATATTAAAACATACCGGAGCTTTTCTGATATATCAGTATGCAGTAATATGGCTTTGTGCATTTGCTGAATTCACTGATGGATGTCTCTGAAAATGTTTACGGTGAGAGAGAGATACATAACTAAATAAATAAATACACACACAGATGCTTCTCTACTTACGAACTTTCAATTTACGAACTTTCAGACATACGAACGAAGAGGACTGTAAGTCCAAATTGTGTTTACTGGACTCTCGTTTCCTGTCCGCAACATCAATTTGTTTTCCTGCGCACCAATTCCGCTTGTTTTGTATACTGGGTCACTGCTGTTTGAGCTTGACAAATTGACAGTGCCCTGTGTCTGATATTGGTGTCTTACAATTTTATATGTTAAAGAAATTATCAGCTGATCGGTTATCAGATTTGTATCACTTAAGTTGTGCTGTGCATGCAAGACATGCATTACTAACAAACATACTGTCATTCATCCTGTCACATGTGCATCATTCTTTCTGTTTAGAATTCCAGTAATGCACTTATACGTAGTTTATTTCCTGCTAATGTTTTGCAGTTGGTTTTTGGATGCAAACTTAGTGTTGTAATTTAATAGGTGAATCAATGTTTGATGTGAATTAAGGACCAGTCTAAAACGCTCATGCATAAAATCAAATGACATGATCAATGAGCTAAAGAATGCACTCTCCGCGGTGCTGTTTGGGGAGGCGATTGCGTTTGGCTGTCAGCCCTCAGTTTTTGTTTGCTCTGCGCCTGGCAGGGAAGACATGTACGCTCAGGACTCCATCGAGCTGCTGACCTCGTCGGGAATCCAGTTCAAGAAGCATGAGGACGAGGGAATCGAGACTCAGTACTTCGCCGAGCTGCTTATGACCTCTGGGGTTGTCTTGTGTGAAGGAATCCACTGGCTGTCGTTCCACAGGTATGCACCCTGTCCCCCAGCACCCAATGGGTTGCACCATACTGTCTTGTGGACAGATTTTTGAATTACTTCAGTAAATATTACTATGCAGTGGTACCTTGGAACACAAACTTAATTTGTTCCAGAAGGCTGGTCGAGCTGCAACTTGATCGAGGGCGAAGTCGAACTTCCCCTTAAGAAGTACTGTAAATGAATACGCAAAATCAATAAACGTGAAATGACAATTTATGAGCACTTTGCCTGTATTGAGGTGAGGTGATGGCATACTGTAAGTGGTAGGTGGAGAGTTGTGCTGTGCATGCTTTCCTTGTTTGGAAGGGCAGACGCATCTTGTTCCGCACAAGTTTTAGCTGATGTTTTGTTTTGTCCTGTTCCGAGTTTTTGGTTGAGTTAGATTTTTTTTCAAACTGACCTGTTTGAGGTCCACATTGGTAGAGTTGAACATGTCTTGACCCATGCAAGTTTTAGCAGTCGAGTCGAGATTTTGGTTGAGGTACTGGTTGGTCGAGTTAAGAGGCGTTCGAGTTCCAAGGTTCTACTGTATTACTTTCACTGCCATATCCATTCCTGTTCATCTTGTTGTCTTTTTTTTTGTAGCGGCTACGACTTCGGATACCTGATCAAAATCCTGTCCAACTCCAATTTACCTGAAGAAGAAGTGGACTTCTTTGAGATTCTACGTTTGTTTTTTCCTGTTATCTATGATGTGAAGTACCTCATGAAGAGCTGCAAAAACCTAAAGGTGAAGGCTGATGTCAGCATTTGAAAGGTTTCCTCTAATATCAGTAGGTTTTGCTCAAACTCTATTGGCTTATTAAATCTAGCGTGGTTACTTATCACAACTATTAAGGTTGCTGTAACTTCAGCTGAATGTTAAACATGAAAGGTTGGCCAGTTTGAGCCATAGTCAATCAGGTGACAAAGTGCTGATGATTAACAGGGTGGTCTGCAGGAAGTGGCTGAACAACTGGAGCTTGAGAGAATTGGCCCCCAGCACCAGGCTGGGTCTGACTCATTGCTCACAGGAATGGCCTTCTTCAAGATGAGAGAGGTAGCCTACACACCACTGCACACACGCATACCATTTACGTATGTAAACATACACAGACATGTTCACGAGAGACAGCTAGTTCAAGCAAATGCAAGCAAATATGGCCACCATTTAAGATAAGAGCATCAGTGATCAAGGATTAAAATTCGATTGCTTTTTCATTACCCCTGATTGTGGCTTTTGATGTATTATGCTTGACAATTTC
This sequence comes from Hippopotamyrus pictus, assembly GCA_026781145.1. Lineage (NCBI taxonomy): Eukaryota > Metazoa > Chordata > Actinopteri > Osteoglossiformes > Mormyridae > Hippopotamyrus > Hippopotamyrus pictus. The sequence goes on along the minus strand of JAODLC010000015.1, from coordinate 13,018,237 downwards.
GGTGTAGTACATCTTAAAAAGCTCAGCGAGTGAAGAAGACGAATGAGAAAGGAGGGGTTCAGTCGCAGAGTGGGGCAGGTTTATTCACTGTAGTATTGAAGCGCCGAGTCCTATTAACCTGTTTGTCATCATCTGATCCTGAGAGGGGGACTGTTGTACAAGATCATTACGCTGAGCTGCTACAATAAGTATCCAGCTCTGTAAAATGGATAATACTGAGAGGCTTCTTATGGAGAAACCGTCAGTTTTGCAAGCAGGAAAAAATATATTTTGCTTATCCAGGCAAAACAAAAAAACTTGCCGAGCTCAGGATTCACAGAGCTGAAATGCTGCAGTAGGAGTATTCGTTAAACCGAATGCTTTCTGCATGTGATGGCTCCCAGTGTAATGTATGCCCGTTCTCTTCCAGATGTTCTTCGAGGACCATATCGATGATGCCAAGTACTGTGGACACCTGTATGGCCTGGGCTCAGGCTCGTCTTACGTGCAGAATGGCACGGGCAACGCCTATGAAGAGGAGGCCAGCAAGCCTCAGTCGTGACTCCTTCCCCCACCCGTCCCCCGTGACCCTTGACCTTGACTCCTGATCCCTGACCTTGTCTCCTGACCCCTACCTTCCTCCATTGGTATGTATCACAGTCCACCACTGTGACTACAGGAAGGCCGCAGCTCGAAGAGAAAAGTGGGGATGGAAGGATCGTGAAGTACTTTCTGGGTCTGGCAGCCTGACGCATACCACTCCCCCCCCCCCCCCCCCCCCCCCCCCCCCCCACCGTTAATGCAGTTTAGAGTGTGGCCGATTGGTTCATTTGAATATCACATGCAGTGCTTTCAAATGTGGGTTTTAAGTTTATTTTTTTCTTTCCATAAAATGGACCTTGGAAATTGGCACTTTAAAGCTCTCGTCCAGATTTTTGCTTTTTATAAAGCTGCAAGACTGGCATTTCTTCCATGATCAATGGTTTAAGAGAGAGAGAGAGAGCCCCCCCCCCCCCCCCAATTCCGTTGCCTTTTCTACATTAATGTTCCACTGAAGGGGAAAAAAATACTACATGGGTTTTAATTTCTTCCCACAAAGCTCAGCCTTAATATTAACTACATTTTATATGTTTCCTTTTTATATATATATATATATAATTTATTGTTGGCATATACTTAAAGTGTGCTGTCGTTTGTATGGCCTGTTCAGCAGAACTGGCCCAGTTTCGCTGTAGCACCTCCCAGTGATAAGGGACTCTCGAGTATGGGTGTGCGGGGCATAGCAGAGCTCACCTTGGCACTTGCACTTCTCACGGTTTTCACACCTGTTTGGCACCCGTTTCACATTCATTGGCCACTCAGTCATATGAGGTCACCCTTTAGTTCTAAGTCATATGAGGTCACCCTTTAGTTCTCAGTCATATGAGGTCACCCTTTAGTTTCCCATAAGGTTTGTTTTCCTCTCCATTTTCTAAAATAACTTGAACGTTTTGTAGTGTTTTAGTATGAAAATACTGCTTTTATTCATTTAAGAAAATGCTTCTTAACATAAATCTTAACCAACTCAAGTACCTGATTACAGTGGCATTATTTTTACCTGTAGTACTGGTTTGTGCTGGTTGTTTTGTGATATTGTATTGCTTTACAATTCATCCGTTTACTCGAGCTGCCGCATGTGTCCATGCCACTTGAAGGGTGACATTATACATGCTGTTCTTCGGTAACCTGGCCTTCTGAGTTCTACGCTGCATGAACAGGACGTGATCATTCATTGGTTGTTGTCTTTCACTAGAAAGCACTTCACGTCACATTTTGGTTTCTCTTTATTTTACTGCTGTTAAGGGTCCCTGTTAAAGAGTAATTTGGCAGTATAAAGGCTGATTGTTTTTAGAGCTTTTGTAAATAAAGGCTTCTGACTTTTCTTACTTAGGATATTAATTGACTTGTTTTAATTTGGCTGTTTTTTTCTGCTGCCGGGGTTGTGTGTGTATCTGACTCTAAAGGCGATACGTTTGGTATTTTTGTTGTGTTCTTACCTGCATTTACACGAGCAATCAGCAGGTCTTTGAGTAATAAAAGCGGAGGTGTGGTGTTCTGCCGTGTGGGTTGTCAGCTTTCCGCCTTCACCCTTAACGTGCTTTAATAGCTTTGGTTGCAAAGTACTAGGGATTCATGTGTGAACTTGATGATTCAGACACCTGCTATTAAAGCAATTCCCATTCTAACCAGCCAATACTTATGGTGAGGGGTGAAGCTGAAGTCAATGATATTATCATGTGTTCAGTTCACCATAGATATTGTAGGCCAGTGTTTCTTAATCCAGTCCTGGGGGACCCCAGTAGACAGACCTTGTTTTTGCAGGTGTTGAGTATCCGGGAGGGAGCAAAAATGCGGATCGTCTGGAGGGGCCCAGGGGGGAAAGGGATGAGAAACACTGTTGTAGACACACGTGTGACACCGAGACCTCTATTTCTGCATTAAATAAAGGGTCACAGAATAGCGCATCTCAGAGTTACTACTGCTTGTGGAAGTCTTGCTTCCAAGGCTGGTATTTGTAGGGGTTCACAGCAGCTTTGCGCAGTAATTGAATGCCAAGGAATAGGTCTTCAGCTTAGTGTTATGGGTTGAAGGAAAAGCAGCTTATTTTAATTTCTTGTTTACTCCCCTCCAAGTGATTAAATGACCCAAGTGCCCAGTTTAAATTACAGTACCAGTTTATGTATACATGAGTGAAATTAACTTACTATTCACCCGTGGACAATCTTCTATTTTATTGCTGTCCGGTGAAAAAACACAAATTTCTCAGAAATTAAAACATCACAAATAGAAACCTGTCTTTACACAGGCATCAGTGAATGGTGTAATGATTTAAATGGACTTATGTGGATTGTTGTTAGCAAGATGCATATGTCAGTGTCAAGGTACAAACTATTCTTGCTTAATATCCGCAATTAATATTATTTAGCTAGATATCTAGCTCTCAACTTTAACCTGGTAAAGTTAGCGAGACACAGAAATCCATGGCCATCTTGAATACCATGATAACTAGTATAAACATAAATAAATACTAGTGATGTTAGTGAAATGGATTACTTCATGAAACAACTTTTCACTGATCAATTTTGATGTCATGCTGACAGCAAACCGGAGAAAGGTGAATTGTCACAATTGTCAAAAAGTGGATGGTTTTCATTTAACAGTGATGCAAGCAACAGGCTGATTGTTAAGGGAAAGCCCACAAATTCATCAGCTTGACAACAGCTAAAAAGGAACACTTGAGCACCAGCCTTTATTTCGTTTCTGGACAAGGCATGACACACATTTAACAGCCTTAACAATTATGCCCAAGGGGAAAAAACTGCATGTCACCAATGAATAGAACCATACAAAAATAGATTATATAGTTTACTACTGTGTAATACACTGATTGCATCTGATAAAAGCATACATAGTAAGACGAGTTTTCTCAAAGAAGTAATGCAGCATTCCTCAGTGTAACAGAACCAAACATTTTTTAACAGTTCACAGTAAATTACATGGCATAGTATTATTCATTATACAAGTAATTCTTAATTCTTTGAATGAATCAGCAGTGTCATTTATCTGGATATACTTGATAACCGTGAAATAATTTCGCATGGTCTCTCACGGTTAGACCTAAACGAACGGCAGTGGCTCTTGTCCCACGTCGTTTCTGAAACCGCGACAGCCGGTCGTTCGTCGTACGACGCTTCCGTTCACCCGACTTGACGTTGGCCAGGCTGCTAACAGGCAGCGACAGCTGGGGAACTGAGACCTTGTGACGCAAGTAAACTAAATAATCACCGAGACCCTGTAGTACAAAGGTTCTGTCAGTGGATGACTCTGCTGAGGCAGGGAGCCCTCGGAGCCAGCAGCTCACCTGGAGGCCCACACATCGCTGTGGAGGAGTCTCCTCTAGGTGCGTGTCAGTCTATATGCCGTGGCAGAAACAGCTCATACTCCGCTGATTTGCACAACCCCGCAGATCGAGGCTTCGTGCCCACGTCTCAGGTATGGAATATTCAAACAGGCAAACGGAAGTGCTGTTCTGTGTCTACTTTAGAATAATGGTCCAGATTTCTGTCCTTTCCTCTAGCGTGAGCAAGTACAGAAAGAACATATGGAGAATGCACAGCCACATGTCCCGGTTCACACCATACAACGTAGCATCGCTGCTTAAAACATCAACGGAGTTACATCAAGCGTCATGCAGTGCTGATCGGAGGCCACGAGCCTTCGGAAACTGGAAGAGCTGAATCTGGTTTGCCTGTTTAAATCCTACAGTCCATGTGTGCTCAGATCAGCAGTGCCAGATAATGTAGCCGGCACCTTGTGAACCATCCCTGGAGATTGGGTGGAACGCGGGGTACCTCAGCCCAGTTTCACTTAAAACAGGCATGGCCGGGAGGGCCTGGTGCATGAACCAGCCAGGACATCGCCAATTAAAATTTCAGCCCCTGCAGTATCACAGATACTGTGCAAACACTGTAATGGTGGAAACATGAAACAGTCTTCCTGTAGAAACCAAAGCACCTGTGGCCTTCCCAGGTATTTAATATGCTAGATTTGCTCTTTTCAATATATTATCACGCAAGAAAATTCATCTTGATGCTACGGTATACAAATAATCTTGCATCCCTCTTTGTCTGCTGAAATGATCTGATTCGTGTATCACTTTATGCTTTATCTTACTCTGATGTATGCATTTCACAAGTATAAAAAGATGCATATATAAAACAATGTTAGATAACATTGACAGAAAATCCAGGTATTGTCAAATATTCCAGTTATTAAACTGACAGAGCTTTTCTCATTTAAATAAATTACAGTCATTTTGTTTCAGGAACTGAGTTGATTGATCAACTCTTAACTGCTACCTGTCACTGAAATGATCCTGGCTCCTGCTGTAAGTAAAATGAGCCTGGCTGTAGGTGTAACTGAAATAGGCCTGGCCCCTGATATAAGCAAAATGAGCCTGGCTTCTAGTAAAACTGAAATGAGCCTGCCTCTTTAGTTAACTGATATGAGCTTGGCTCCTGGTGTAACCGAAATGAGCCTGGCCCTTGGGTTAACTGAAATGAGCCAGGCCCTTGGGTTAACTGAAATGAGCCAGGCCCTTGGGTTAACTGAAATGAGCCAGGCCCTTGGGTTAACTGAAATGAGCCTGGCTCCAGGTATAACCAAAATGAGCCAAGCCCTTGGGTTAACCGAAATGAGCCTGGTCCCTGCGTTAACTGAAATGAGCCTGGCTCCAGGTATAACCAAAATGGACCAGGCCCCTGGGTTAACTGAAATGATCCTGGCTCCAGGTATAACCGAAATGGACCAAGCCCTTGGGTTAACTGAAATGATCCAGGCCCTCAGGCTCATCCTGCTCCATACGGCTGCAGCACAGGCCCCAACTGGACGCTACACGGCTGCTTTCTTGGCAAATAAAGAACACAGAGGACGTAAACCTGTTTTTTTTTTTTTTTTCTTTTTTCTTTTACTGCGTTCAAGCAGGAGCATGGAGACAGCCAGACAGGCGATGGCAAAGTTACACGCAGACAGGTGACATGTGCCTACGCAGGCTGGTGAGCGCGGGGGCTGATCGGACCCCTCTGCTGTCAGTCTGGAGGCTGTGGACACAGAGGAGAACATGGGGGGGTTGGGGGGGTGGACATCGGATCAGGTAAATAGCTCTGTTTCATAAGAGCTGCAGTACGTGGACAGCACTTGGGATGAAATGCTAAAAATACGGATGGATACATACGAAAAATGCCTTCATGTGTCAAAACAGGCATCACATACTCCTAATCTGGATGTTTTTCCAGTCAGGATCATCACTATACAAGTTGTATAGATAAACCTTTCCAGAAAATGGAAATTCAGTGATATCACATTCTGTCGCATGATTTAGCATTCATTTTTGAGCGTGCCTCTTGACTTGAAGATAACGGACTATTAAAACTGCTATTTAACTTACCGTTGTTGTGTCTTGAGCAGGGGCGGGCAATTATCTGCAAAGGACCAATGTGTATGCAGGTTTTTGGGATAACCTTTATATCAGCTGTTCAGACCCAGGTGTGAGGACTCTTCATCCAATCCAACCTCCAATTAGTAATCTAATTAGGGAGTTGCAGTGAAAACCCGCATACACAATGGCCTTTACTGGATAACACTGGCCATCCCTGGCCTTGAGGATTTAGCGTGTGAATTATTCATGTCGCATAAACAAAAACCCACTATCTGGCTTGTATTTCAAAAAATGCTAATTCTGTTCCTTTCGTGCCTTTTTCAGAATTTTATACAATGTTTTAAAGATTTTGGGATATACAACACTTACACAAATGAGAGATTACTTCAAGAGGATAGATTCAGTCATTGCTCTGGTTGAGTGGACTGATTGTGTTTCATAGTAATAGTCATAATATTACCTTGTACTCCCTTTCAGTGATGTTATCTGCACCCTGGGGGCCGAACCCCGATGCATTTCAGCTTTCATATCCCAAACCCAAACAGCTCCCTGTGCTTTATGAGTGCCACTGCTTCCTCATTCCCACATATCGTGTTCAAAAGCCGCAATTATATGTAGGGAAGCGGATATGCCTGAAGCATCCATGGCTTGGTGCTGCCTAATCAGGCATTGTGAAACTCTGGGATCGTTATCAGTGGCCAGCTAGCAGAAAAACAAGCCTTTATGCTCTCAAATCCTTCTTCCTGATCTTCAGAAATTGTATTCAATTGTATTTTGTATTCATGGCAGAAACATTCAATATTAGACATATACGATATACAAACTGGAAAATTCTAGCTTGGATATGTAGTTTAAATGTGGATATGATTTCTCAATCACATCAATCATATTTTAGTCATCTAAACAATTTTTCATTTTAAGTTTTATATATATATATATATATATATATATATATATATATATACACACACACACACACACACACACACACACACACACGCGCGCGCACACACAGGGAAGAGAAAGACTACAGGTAGCAGAATAATGCAGGTTAATAAAATATTCTTTGATTAATTTGTTTACTATGAATATGTCATAATATGATTATCATGACCTCAGTAGACACGCATTCTTTCATTATGTCTGAGATCTCTGGACCAGCCTGAATTTTGTAAAATGTGAACCTCAGATTCTGAGTGAAACATTTAGTTCAGTTACCCACCTTCACCTCCAGGTTAAATAATTAAGTCTCATTTTCTATGATCATGGCTGGGTTGCTTGTACCTAAAACACAAAACAAACAAAGAGCATTGGAGCTACTAATATTTATTTAACATTTACTGATCGACAGACAAATAGGCGCAGAGTTGTGGACACTGTAGCGTTCTGTTGTGGTAAAGAGGGAGCTGAGCTGGAAGGCCAAACTTTACCAGTCAATCTACGTTCCCACCCTCACCTATGGTCATAAGCTCTGGGTGGGGACCGAAAGAATGAGATGGTGGATACAAGTGGCAGAAATGAGTTTCCTCTGCAGGGTGTCTGGGCTCAGCCTTTGAGACATGGTGAAGAGCTCAAACATTCGGAATGATCTCAAAGTAGAGCCACTGCTCCGCAGCATCGAAACGAGCCAGTTGAGGTGGTCCGAGCATCCAGTTAGGCTGGCTCCTGGACGGCTCTGTGTGGAGGCGTTTCGGGCGTGCCCAACTGGGAGGAGGCCCCAGGGCAGACCCAGGACACACTGGAGAGATTATATCTCTCGGCTGCTCTGAGAATGCCTTGGTAAACCCCCCCCGAGGACCTGGAGGAGGTGGATGGTGAGTGGCCCAATGACCTGACAACCAAAAAGCAGCAAGGAATGGATGGATGGATGGATGGATGGATGGATGGTTGGACATTTGTCATAGGATGCATCTACTCCAAAGTTAAGCAGCTCCAACTTCCCCTGGACCGCCCAGACAATGTCCAGTCAAACTCCACTATGAAATAAAGTAACAGGACTGGTACGATGAATCATATCATCTGTTTCACACCATCTGTAACTAATAAAAGTAACGATGAATCTGTTGATTCTGCTGATTCGTGTCAGTTGCCATGGTGATGACAGCCATATTTTTCATCAGGTGCATTTCCGGAGATCAGATGAGAGTGTTTTGTCAGATTTGCAGTTATAAAATTACTATGCAAATACTGTTTGTGGGGAAAAAAGAATTTCAAATGAGAACGAATAATATGGCTTACAAAAAACTACATGAATAATTTATCATAACTGAAGAAAGGTTGTAGACAGCAAGTAATGATTTATATGACTAGACTTGCTCCTGAGGCGGATTTCACAGACTGCGGTTTATTGTGTACTTTAAGCTGATTTATCACTGGGTCTAACCATGTATTTTCCACCCCGAGTTTCTACACCCAGGTCTATGCTGTAAGTGACCTCACCGCGCGTGTCCTGATCCTCGATCTGCTCATTCCTCGTCCAAGAATGGCCTGTAGGAAGTAGACGACTCTGGGACTCCCTCAGAGGCTTGGCAGGAAACTGGGAGGCATCACCAGTACTGGAGAGAATTAAAATGTGAAGAGGGGGGGCAAGTTTATTTATATACCGCAATTCAGATGCAAGTCAATTCAAAGTGCTTTACAGAGGCATAGGGATACATTAGAATAACATTTAAAAGACAATAAAAACAAAAATTTGACAGCCAAAACAAATAGTTAACTTCAACATTTACATTTTAGTGGCAATACATAAATGAACTCCTGTTGATTTAACTTTTGAAAAGCTGCAGCAAGCAGTAACGTTTCAAGCCCTGATTTAAATGAGATAACCAATCAGATTGTAGAGGAAATGGGTCCAAGCAGCTAGAGGAGCTGGGACCAAGACAACTGAGAGCTTGGTCCCGCCTCCCCCAGTTGCTTGGACCCACTTCCTCTGCAATCTGATTGTTATTTCTCTTAACCAATCATTTTTCTTTCTGCCTTCAGAGTATTTTTGTGTAACTAAAACTCCCATGAGTGCACACTCACCTCTGGGTGGGTGAATTGTGTCCAGCCAGTATGGGCGGCTGTTCGGCATCCCGCTTAACGAGGCTGGTGGGGTATGAGCAGCCATCCCCAAGGCTGCACGCCATACACACGAAGACATGATGCTAAACACTCCCCTTCTACCATCACAGAAACTTTCAGACTGCAAAGATCAATACTAGGTGAAAACCACAAACCTAAGCTACTACAAGTACGATCATTAAAAGAATCAATTCATCTATCAGGTTGGAAATGACAGTTCAATGCATAATGTTGATTTATTTTGGGGTAATGAGTAGCTATGAGTAGCTTCTGGCCTCATAGATAACATGAGTCTTAGATAATTTCTCATTAGATGACATTGGCAGCCACATCCCTCTGGAAATAAACCCCTAGGAGACAGACTACTGATGCATCCAGCATGAGTGATTAATCCAATATTGCCTGTATTATGAAACTTAGCCATTACTTCTTTCTGTGGAAATATTGCTTGGAATCTGCAGAACCCTCCATGAAACAGAGGACTGCAACGATGACGAACAGCACTGCGGACAGTTTCATCGTGTCAGCCAAATGCCACCTACACACTGGGAGAGATTTTTACCTGGAAAAGACGGGCAGTATCCAGAGCTTCTTATCATTGCCGAACACCTGGCGGAAGTTTTCATTGAAGCCCAGGCTGAAGCCATTTTTGTCTGCTCCATCGTGGAAGGCTGGGGCTCGGAAGGCCTCTGGAACAATAATGGTGGATGAAAAATAAAACCAACTGCACTTGTATTTACTAACAATTGAGCAATCCAGTGTTCCGTACTATTTACCCAGTACAAGGTTACAATGAGACATGAAAAATGAATTTGCTTTCAGGGCTCACTATGCAGGGTCGTGGGGGTCTAGCCCTCCGAAAAGCAACAGGTCCAAGACGGGGAATAACCCAAGATGGGGCATTACCCCATTGCAGGGTACATACACACCATTTACACCTACGGGCAATTTGGTAATTCCAGTTCAACTTAGCATGTTTTTGGACTGTGGTGGGAAGACGGAGTACCCCAAGGAAACCCCAAGACAACATGGGGAGAACATGCAAACCTCAAACAGTTGGGGTGGAACCTTGAACGCTCATCCCAGTGGTGTGAGGTGACCATGCCAACCACTATGTCACCATACCACCCCAACTGGAATGTTACAAATCAAAAGCCTCAGCCAACCTCCAGTACAAACTTAGTGTTAATACATGTGTTGATTTACAACCAGTGTCCCTTTCTGTGTTACTTTTTAAATACTGGGCTTTAGTGTGTCACAGGTACTCTTCTGTGGTTCTTCAGGTTGTAGAACTTTGTGGTGAGAAAACATATATCATGATGAGATTGCCCTTGAATCATTTTCCATAGAATAGAATACTGATAGTTTATTCATCACCTTGGGGTAGTTTGTCTGTTTTCAGCGATCCCATCTTGCTCTGCATGAGACACCCAGATACATTTACAAGTCAGAGGAAGTTTTGGGGTCAGAGATCAGGGTCAGTTAGGATCCAGCACCCCAACAGCAAATGGAGTTAAGGGCCTTGCTCAAGGGCCCAACAGTAGCATCACTTTGCCAGCCCAGGATTTGAAATGACGACCTTCCAAACCCTGTCACAAAAGCTCAAGATTCTGTCAATCACACATCTGTCAGCCAAAAACGACAGAAGATCCTGAGTTACTGAACTGTGTGTGAGTGTTTGCTCTGTTCTTGTTTGGCTCTTAACCCCAGGCAGGCATAACAATTAGAGTGAAAAATCCTCACAGAACATCAGCTGGGCCGTTTTAGGACTTAAAAAAGCTCTGAATCCTCACCTGTCTATAAATGCATGACCATTACTGCACTCTTGAAAGTGTCAGACATCGCTCAGTGTTGCAGAGCTAAAAATGCAGTGAGGAGGATGTGCACTGTCAAACAAGCCCTTGGAGGTTCAGAAAACCAAGTCTTGCAGTACTCACTGCATATAACAATACCCCCATCTTCTCAAATACTGCAAAGGCAAAGGTAAATCCCCAGACTTTCTATAGTCAGACCTCCTTGTATAGTCTTTAACAAAAATCCACCCTACAGCTGTTCAGAGCAGTGTTTCCCAACCTGGTCCTCTGCCAGACAGTCCACATTTTTGCTCCCTATCGGGAGGAAGCAAAAACATGGACTGTCTGAGGGTCCCCAAGGACCGGGTTGGGAAACATTGGTTTAGAGAGCCCTGCCACTGTACGTACACATCAGAAAATGTCACTGCAGACTAAGAATAGCCCTCACAAACCGGTAAGATGCCAGCATAAACAGATGCTCTTCTCTATAGCCCTAATTTGTACTGTGTTCAGTAGCAATGTTTCAATGCAACCCAGCACTGAATGAGGACAACAAGGCTCTCACCCTGTTCCTTCGCTACTCTGTGTCCTGATGCCCTATATTACACAAAGCCAACATTACCATCAACCAGGGATACTAATTTAACCACATAGTTCTATTAGTTCTCATTTTTTTGTAGGTGCACATTCAGTCAGGTCAGCTTGGAGGGCATGCACTTGGACAGCACATTGCCACATTCACTACACAATGAAACATCTCAGGATCCCAGTTGGCGACCCCACCCCAAGCCAACATGCAGTAAAGTCCCAACGTCCAGAAATGCCTGTCTATCTGCTGCAGCCAGGTGTTTTGTGGACGATCCCTTGGTCTGGTCCAGCTGCTGTGGGTCTACACCAATTTTATCCATCCATCACTGTAACCACTTAATCCCAACTGGGGTCACAGTGCCTATCCCAGGAAAAAGGGGCACCAACCCTGGGCAGTCACCAACACAATGCAGGGTACACACAGACACACAGCCAATTTAGACTCACCAATCAACCTGCCCTGCACACTTTTGGACCATGGGAGGGATCCAGAGCCTCAGGCAGAAACCCACGTGAACATCGTGCAAACTCCTATGCCCAACCCTGGGATCAAACCCGCGCTAACCACTGCACCACCTCGCCAGAAAGAACTATTCATACATACATACATACATACATACATACACATACCTTGATAACCACTGAGTACGTAGAACAAACCTGATGAAGATATCTCATCAATTGCCTTTGCAATATATTTTTGAAATTGTAAAGAGATTTCATGGACACCCTGCGTGTGTGTGTGTGTGTGTGTGTGTGGGTATACACACACACACACACACACACACACACACACACACACAGGGTGTCCATGAAGTCTCTTTACAATTTCAAAAATATAGAAAGAAATGTCTAGAAATTTTTTTTCATAGAAAATACTAACAAAATAGTTAAAACATTTGCACACATCATAAAAAATGTTCCTAGGTAGGCTCTTGAAAGCCTTGACAAATATAAATGTATCCAGTTTTAAAGATTTCTGTAGAAATTTCAGCCATTGCAGCAGCAGACTGGAATGATAACAAATCAAAGGAGGTACTAGGTTTAGGAGGCTTTTTTCCAAGAAGAAGACCTGTGAGCCGGATCACCCTCAGGGAATCTCACCACATGGCCATACTTCCATAACTGACGCTCTCTCACAATGCAGGCAACGTGCCTCATTCGAGACTCCCTGAGCAGCCGTTCGTTCGAGACAAAGTCAAACCAGTGATACCCAAATATTCTCCGGAAAGACACAAAGGAGTCCAGTGTTTGTCTCAGGTCACTGGACAGCATCCATGTCTCGCAGATATACTGCAAAACAGGGAGCACCAGAACTCTAAAGACTTGGAGCTTTGTCCTCTTACAAAAATATTGAGAGCGCCACACACCCCTTTCCAGCGATATCATGACCCCCCATGCTCTCCCAATCTGTCTACTGGCTTCATAGGAATGAATGTCACTGCCGAGGTAAGTGAACCTCTCGATGAGGTTGACACTATCTACTCAGACAGACACTGCTGGTGACTGTGCCAAAGAGGTCATTAAAGGCCTGGATCTTGGTTTTTATCCAGGATACTCACAACCCCAGCCACTTAGACTCCTTACTCAGTCTTTTGAGAGCCCCGATCAGAGCCTCCATTGACAGCGAGGATAACAGCTTCATGTCAAGATCATTGACTCTTTCTTCACCAACAGATGCCCCACAGCCATTGGATCCCATGACCCTGCCCAGCAGCCAGTCCATGCAAGCACTGAACAGAATAGAACTAACAACACACCCCTGACAAACCCCAGAATCAACTGGCAAGAACGTGGAGGTTCTCCCTCCATTCTGCACAGCACTCACAGTACCAGTGTGCAGGCTAGCCATGATGTTGAGCAACTTCGGGGCGATCCCACGAAGTCTCAGGATGCCCCACAGGGCAGCTCGATCAACCAAGTTGAAAGTTTTATGAAAATCGACAAAGGCTGCAAGAAACTCTGCTAATATTCACGTTTCACGTTTGCGCTTAATGACAATGATCAGTGCCAGGATGCAATAGTAGACTTCTTACGTGTAAAACCAGACTGCTCTGGTCGCTGGTAGGTGAGCAAGTGATCATGGATCCTGCTGAAGATGACCCTAACAAAGACCTTACCCAGCACTCAGAGCAGTGTTAACTTGTGTAGTTGCTGCAATCTGGGCAATCAACCTTCCCTTTCCAGATAGGAACAAGGAGTCCTGTTTTCCAGTCAGTTAGGATGACACCCATCTCCCAAATGGAAGAAAAGACAGCTTGCAATGCCAGGAGAACAGCCTGACTAAGCAGCCTGGAGAAGTTCACCCCAGATACCATAAATCCCTGCAGACTTCCCTGCCCTCAGCTGGTTCAACACCTGTGCGATCTCAGTAAGATTAGCTGTGAACCACCCAATTGGAGGATCAGTTTCAAGAACTGTGGACCCAGAGATGTCCAGAGTCATAGCTGGAGGATCAGCTTTAAATAGCTGCTCAAAGTACCTGGTTCAGCAGGTCACAACTGCAGCATGATCCGTAAGGACCGTTCCATCACCCACACTGACTGAGACTCTCCGAGGAGGAGATTCAGGTGTACGTAATGCTTCGATTCCTCTGTAAGCAGGACATGGGTCACTAGACCATAGATGGTGTGTCACTTGCTCACTGATTCCTCTAACAAACTCCTGCTTATCTGTCCTCAGAGCCCTCGCAGCTGTCCGTCTCAGTTCCTGGTACAGGCCAGTGTTTCCATCAAGCCGTGCACTGCACTTCCTCTCGATAAGATCCAGAGTGCCCTTCGACATGAAACACCTCCTTCAGGGAACACTGGCACCTCCAACACAAACCTCAGCAACATTTAGGTCTTCTCATGTAAATTCTCCCATATCATATTAGTTCCAGCAGTCACACCTGAGTCTAGAAGTTCCTCACACAAACTGCATGCAAACTCATTAGAAACAGCTTGATCTTGTCTGGCCAGGTTCAGCTTAATTCTCCTAGTAGGTGGTAGCCTGCTGGACCTAAGCTGAATCGTCAGAGTAGCACCAATGAGTCTGTGGTCAGAAATGATAAACTGGCCACTCCTGTAGACCCAGCAGTTCTGTTGGAGCCTCTAGCGTCTGCCCACGAGGATGTGACTGATCTCCTTTGTTGCACTACCAGTGTTAGAGAACCAAGTCCAACAATGAGGCTCTACTGTAGGTGCTGGAACCAGGATCCAGCGACCCACAGCCCCTGACCTTTTGCAAAGTCAAGGAACATAGAGCCACTTTCACCACGGTTGCCAGACCCACGGGGACAGACACAAACCTCATAGCCAAGCCTGTCAATGCCCGTGGTCACACTGAAGTCACCCATGGCCAGAGGAGTGTCACCTCATAGGCACCCATCAACAACCAAGCGAACTTGCAAATAAAATCACTCACCATGGTCGGAGCAACGCCTCAGCACTACAGCAACTCTAATACCCAACAGGTCTGACACCACTGGCTCTCCGGCAGTTTTGTCTCTTTCAGGGATGAGGGTCCCAAGGGCATTCCCCCACCCCCTACATCATGCGTGCAGCCTAACTGTGGGCGGCTACAGCAGAGCTACTCCCGCAGAGAGCAGAGGAGAGTCCTGTCTGCTTTGTCGAAGCTATGTGAAATGTCTTTACAGTGGCTGGAGTGCCAATCCCTGGCACCAACCCCCAAATAATTTTCCTGCAAGTTGGAAGACCATTTGCAAGGTTGCATGCAGTTAAATGTCATACACAGGACTAGTACACTTCCTGACACCGTAATAAAGGCATGTCATTGTGGTGTAAATAGGCTTATGGTCTTGCTAAGGGGAGCTCACCCAGGATGGAGTCTCTCTGCGAAATGAGTCCGGGTCTGGCTGAGGGGGCTCACCCTGCATAGAGCAGGTTCTATAGGGAGGTTCATCCTGCATGGAACAGGGTCTGGGGGAGGGGGGTGCTCACCCTGTGAGGAGCAGGTTCTTTAGGGGGGTCGCCCTGCATGGAACAGG
>JAODLC010000015.1:12974510-12997673 GCA_026781145.1 Hippopotamyrus pictus | reverse complement strand
CTACGGGAAGCTTCTATAACACCTGTGAGCAGTACTACGGGAAGCTTCTATAACACCTGTGAGCAGTACTACGGGAAGCTTCTATAACACCTGTGAGCAGTACTACGGGAATCTTCTATAACACCTGTGAGCAGTACTACGGGAAACTTGTGCATTTTCACTTTGCCCTTTCAACTCCCCTTCCCCTCAGGTCAGGAATACTGATGGGGCTTCAGCACAACTAGATGGCATCTACACACCGAGTTATTTTATAGGCTGTAACTGAAAACTGAAGGCCCGTAATTGTTAGGATGGTAGACAACAACCTACAATAGTTTCAAAATAGAGATATTTCCATTTCTGGAATGCTACATGTCTCCAGGAGGGTGATTTAAATGTCCTATTATGACAACGAGATTTCATTTAACTTTAATGAATAGCCTATTATAGTTTAAATTTGGTAGTGACTATAATATAACTATTCGGATGTAATGAGGACGTGACTGGTATCACAAACGCCAGAATTCAGCTGGGGACAGAATTAGTCTGTTAATATTAATGTCATATAATAATATCACCAAAAATTACCAAGGGTTGCAGGATGTAACAAAGCAAGAGAAAGGATTCCTTGTGCAGTAACATCCTACCAGATGCACTGACCGATGGCTCTGTCCTTCACCACCTTCTCACCTTCCCCCAAAATGAAACATCTAGGAAGACTGTCATACAAATAACAATTTTACAGTATCCAGCTTAATCCTCTCTGAATCCCAGGTCCTCCCTGTTTTCATATCCAACTTTCACCATGGTAAACTGCTGCTAGCTGAGCAAAGTTTACGTTACCTTCTCTACCCGCTCAGGTCTCACCCTTCCTGCTCTCCCCTCAGTGCCTGCCAGTTTTGATATCTTGGTATCAGTTTACTGTGAAGTAAGAACTTGAAGCCCATTTCTTCAGCTCCATGCACCATAATTCATTTATATATATATATTTTATATACAGTTTATTACATAAAGTTCAATGACTCTTATATAAAAAATTATAGCCACTACCTGCCTATATATTTTACAGCAGTCGCCCCATCTTCCATACAGCTTATGCCATAAAGGGTTGTTTTTTTTTTTCTTATATATTTAATTCACACAACTTTTATCTTTTCAATTTCACTTCACTCAGCTATTATCTGTTATCTCTTCAATTTCATTCCACACAGTTACTGTCTAGTGTTTTTTGTTAGTAAGTCACTAAAAGCCTTCTGGACAAAATGTTCGAAACGAAAACATGCAAAATTAAAACACAACAAAAATCATATGCACAAACAAGAAACAGTATTTATAGATATTTACACTCCCAGATAACAGCCTAGATGCAGTTTTATTGGACATGTAGCTTATATCATCATACTCTGAGTATACTCTGAGCTTATGTCATCATACTCCCAAGAGAACTGAGACCCTTCTTAGGTCCATTTACTGCCAGGTCACGGACCAACATAGAGGTGTATAATGCCATGTACTGTTCTAGAGTGAGGACAGAACAAAGAAACGATTTCCACACAATAATAACAATCACGACAACCACAATAACTGCACGACTGGACGCACGTGAGAAATCAAATGACCACAGAATAACCATTAAGACGCCACGTAAGCGGAAGTCAGCACACCCACAGCTCATACAACTTTTACTGTCTGAAGGACAATACAAGAACACCAAAGGCAAGATCATGACGTTCAGTCAGTCAGTCAGAGGCAGCATGTAGCCAAATGAAAGCCAGTGGGTCCCAGCTAAAGCCAAAACAAAGCTACGAGCCACATCTCACACACACGTGACAGACCTTTGAGTAGTATAGTACTGTCTCCCCTCCTCTCTGCCGTTTCCCCAGCAGAAATGACCGAATAAGGCTTTTCCTTCCCACCCTATCCTGAGAAGGGAGCAGACAGGTGGATAAACATGCTTTTATGGGACATCTGCCCTCTCACCCACTCCCTCCAGGAACACGACTTCTGTACCCCTGCTGTGCTTGCATACAACGACAGGGAGGTCTCTTTCAATATGTCCGAGTGATGAGAAAACATGTCCTATCCTGGTACCCGTATAACCATCAGCATAAAGAAGCAGGAGGGATCAGGAGGATTGGTGGACGTGCCAGACACACGATTCCCAGTATAAAATACAGCCATTTTCAGGCCTGACACAGACCTCTAAAATTAAATGCACAAATGTCAAGTAAACAGGAAGGTAAAGGCAAAGGACAGAATGTCCAGACACCCTTGCCACACAGTAATCCTCCACTGAACCCCCCTTACGCCCTTTACCTGAGGGAGTTACAGTAGGTGCATAACATCAGTTCAGAGACAATTTACTTAGTACGAATAGATGCTTTTTTCCAAAGCAGTGTACTGTTGAGAAAGCAGGGTCAGTCACTCCCTGGATTGATTGGGGTTAAGGGCCTTGATCCAGAGTCCAACTGCGAAATCATTCTGCCGGCTGAGGGATTTGAACCAGTAACCTTCTGATCGCACATTGCCCCCACTTGTATACCAACTATCCATTTAACGATACACACAAATAAAATAAGACAATCAGTAAACAAGACAGCAATGAAAAACAAAACTGAGGAACCAAATGTCATTGTTTTACCGTAGTCATGATATCATCGTTTCACTCCTTTGTGACCTTTTATCATTCACACCTACATTATGAACTTCCATTTTAACTTCAGTAATAAAATCCAAAATGGAGCCCACTTGCTTTGGTATGACCTCAAACAAATAAACAAACATTCATGTATGCATTTTCAAATATAAACATAGAAACATCGTGGGTAAAATCTCAGTTTCTGGGAAGCACATGGGGTGTTTCTCAATACCAAGAACACAAAGATCGTACTTGTGCTCTTCCCCAGAACCATTTTAGGATGCAGTGAATCATGGGATTGTACTCATTCGGTCAGTATGCAACGAATGCATCTTTGATATTCACAATGGGGCAAGAACAACATCCAAGGATTTTTACCCTCCTCTGTACTTACAGTATGTTCTCAGTATTGGAACTGGTCTTCGGCAGTGGAAGATGATGTAAAACGGGCACAAGAGAACACAAGTACAGTCCAATATGCATATTGGGAAACACCCCTGATCTCAGGCAGATAGTAATTCATCAGGTAGTCTAGAAAACCTGTTAGAAAGCCAGCAGTCTAGGATCAGGATTGTCTACTTCCTGGTCCAGACCTTCTGGTGACTACTTTGGTATAACCATCTTAAAGCTACGGACGTAGCTACAGTCTGTGACGATACAGATTTCCCGAGCTCCTGTCCCCCGGCACACAGTCACGCACCTCCTTTACCGGCGTCAGCGGTTTGGTGAAAATGGTCTGCCAGTAGGCCCAGACGAACATGATGAACAGCACATGATACGTCAGGAGGCAAACGACTGAAACACAAAAAACACATGCAGACGAGTGAACAAACTCTCCTTATTTTATCATAGGTTATAACCATTGGTGTCCCAGAATGTGTTCGGCTATCCCTCTGCATCAGTGTTTCCCAAAGCGGTCCTCGGGGATGCGCAGACAGTCCACATTTCAGCTCCCAACACACCCGTACCAGATCTTCTGTGTTCTTGATTGGCTGGGAGCAAAAATGTGGACTGTTCCCAAGGACTGGAATGGGAAACACTGTTCTATACCTTTCGGGAGGTAACACATACCACTAGATACAGGCAAATATGCACTTGACACCAGTTTTCAATGAGTTAAATGTGATTTATATCAGTACTGCTACTCCCAATTTAAGACAGGCCATACATTTACCCACAATTCCCAGTACAGACATGACACTGGAGCCTGTAGACCCGTCCCACCTGACAATACCGGGACATGAGTCGGGCCATCGGTGTCTGCGGTTGATACGGCTGCTTGATTGGCTGCTGAAGCATGAATCAGGTGTTTTTTTTGCAATGGAGTGTGAATGATTGCAGCCTAGATGAGTCAGGATGGAGGAGGGAGCATGTCCACCACATAGGATGGATACGATGAACAGGGACAGGATGATAGGACTGTGTGGGAATATGACCTCAGCAATACTGTAAAGAAGCTGACTGCTGAAGGAACTCAATATTGTGTAATAAACTATTACGGTATTCCAGCAATTTTAAGAATATGCCCATTATGGGTGGGGCTTTGTAAAAACAATCAGATGGCAAATAATTGTAGTGATGAATATTAAGGTGTACATTATCATCTAGATTAACTGTGATTTTTGATCCATTCCTGTTTTATTAATCTACCCTAGTCTTCTACTGAAAACCCAATAGCACAAAAAGGCCATCAATGGAGTACGGACTGGGAGGCTTCCTTACCTCAGCGAGTGCAGAGGAAGGGTACCTGGCTAAGTCAGTGGCTGGCTAAGTCAGGGACCGGCTAAGTCAGTGACCGGCTAAGTCAGTGATCGGCTAAATCAGGGTAAGTCAGTGACCGGCTAAGTCAGTGACCGGCTAAGTCAGGGACCGGCTAAGTCAGTGGCCGGCTAAGTCAGGGACCGGCTAAGTCAGTGATCGGCTAAATCAGGGTAAGTCAGTGACAGGCTAAGTCAGGGACCGGCTAAGTCAGTGGCCGGCTAAGTCAGGGACCGGCTAAGTCAGTGGCCGGCTAAGTCAGGGACCGGCTAAGTCAGTGACCGGCTAAGTCAGTGGCTGGCTAAGTCAGGGACCGGCTAAGTCAGTGATCGGCTAAATCAGGGACCGGCTAAGTCAGGGACCGGCTAAGTCAGTGGCCGGCTAAATCAGTGACCGGCTAAGTCAGGGACCGGCTAAGTCAGGGACCGGCTAAGTCAGTGACCGGCTAAGTCAGGGACCGGCTAAGTCAGTGATCGGCTAAATCAGGGACCGGCTAAGTCAGTGACCGGCTAAGTCAGTGGCCGGCTAAGTCAGTGACCGGCTAAGTCAGGGACCGGCTAAGTCAGTGACTGAGAAATGCTAGGCACTGACGTACAGGAAGTCTATCAGAAGTGACAGGAACACAGCATGGCAGACAGGGAGGGAATTGTGCAAGATAATGATATTACAGGTGCACTGAAATTTATTGAGGGCTTACCTTTCTCTCCAGTGTTGTCCATGGACTCTGAAAGTGATTAACAGAACAGTGTCATGTGTTTCTGGTCGAGATGTTTGGATTTTAATCATCCACGTCCCCCTTCACTTGAAAGGAGTAACACCTATTTATTACCTGTCTGTTTGCAAAAGCAAGGAACTAATAGGGAATACACTAAAACCATATAACGTATTTTTTATGTATGCGTGTGCAGAACACTGCGCCAGCTTCATTCAGTTTCCAGTATCTCCCCGCTAAAACAAACGAGTAATGCTGACGAAAGACACTGCGCTGCAGAAAGCCCTGAACCGTCACGTTAATCAGCGCGTCACCGTCAAGTGGCATAAATCCAAGCAGATGGCATATAGGAGTGCTTGAACCCTTATTGTCTGTATCCTTAGTATACATGATGCTGAGGATCACCTGAAATATTCAAGCAAACCGGCTCCAGTCTTTGAGGAAATCCCCCAGTCGCACCTACAGCGTGTCGGAGACGGCAAAGCAGAGATCGCTCAGGTTACTGAGTAGGCAGTCAGCTGAGAAGATTAGGTCGATGATCAGCTGCAGACTCAGTCGCTCCTTTGTTTTTCTGATAAGGCCTGACTTAATAAAAGCTATCACAGTCATCCCAAACAAAGTCTGTTACACTACAAGCCCACATGCAGACTGCCTCTGTATGTGCAGAGCGAAATATTTTGAGGGAGGAGAATGAAATTTGTTTTGATTTTCTGTCAGTACTCAGACAGCACTGTGACTGACAGTTACCATTTGAAAACCTCCCCTTAAAAATACAAAAAAATAGGCCTAGACTGCCTAGCTGTGATAAATACTTACAGAAACATTAATTATGATGTGGCAAAGTAGTTGACCTGCTGGACTAAATACATGGTTACAAAAACAGCAAAACAATCAGAACAATCCTGGATTGGTCCCAGAATACTCTGGGTCAGATCCAGCACATGCAGCCAATTAAATCGTCAGTCAACACGACACAGAAACGAGAGGCTGATAACGCACTCCCGCAAATGACTACTCTTACAAATCTATGCCAATCTGATCTTTTACAACTGACGTCAACATTACCCATTCGAATGACTGAATACCTGGTACAGCTATAAAATCAAATCCAGCATTAGCGTGGTTGTAAAATTACTCTAATATAGCACAGTTCTAGAACCCTTTAAAGATTTCCCATTGGCTGATGCGAAGGACAGCATGGTAACTGTGACAACACTGGAGCATGGCCATTGAACAGGGGTCTGTGAGCCTGGGTTGCAATAAGGGAAATGACCAGATTTCCACAGCAGATGTGTCTTGGCTGTAGCTCGCCCTGCCTGGAGCATATTGCATGTTCTCTCATGAGCCACTAAGCGCGTTTTGGAGTGCAGTTCAAATTGAAATCGCTCCCCTCTGGCTCATCAACAAAGGGCAGTTACAACACCTGACACAACCCTCACGCAGCAGCCAGGGAGACTCCATCTTGTCCTCATCTAGCACAAAAAAAAAAAGAGATTCCATCCAATGATCCAGCGTGCGCTCGGGGTCTGTTCTGCTTCTCTGTTTATTTTAAGGCTTATGTGTAAGGAATGGTGTTTAGTATTACAATTATCCGGTGTGTATCCATTTTGTTATTTGAAAAAAAAGCATTTAAATCACTGACTGAGTAAATATATATAAATTAAAAAATGACCAACATGTTAGTGAAAAATTCTTAATATCTGCCTTATTAATGATATCTGCAACACTCAGGGGATAAGTACTAAGTAAGACATGGAAAATATAAATTTTCTTGCAGGCAAAAGAATTTCAGTGTTTAGATGGAGATTTAGATGGATGTGTCTGACATGCTGGAATTAACACGTTATCATAATTTTGTAGCAGATATTGTAAATAATGTGTACAAAGGGATGGTAGGCATGCTGGGAGTCTGCTAAATCATTCAGAGACACTTGTGGGAGCCATTGGATTATTTTTGCCGTGATAAAACGTCAAACGCACCTGCTGTGTGGCTACATCCGTGTCTAACTGACAAACTTCACAGTGTTTACGACCCAAACTTATTTTATGTGTGGGTTTCTACAACTTTAAGATATGAGACCAAAAGAGAAAGCAGAAGGTGAATCTACTCCGATTAAAATTAAACACGCACCATACATAGAACCGCTATAAAATTAAGCACGCACCTTACACAGAAAAGCAGAATGTACTCGATTTGGTCTTAGACCAAAACAACTACCAATCTCCGAATACTGAAGAACTTGATTACTCCTTTTACGTTTCTGCAACTTATTTGCCTTCCATCAATTCCGATTCATTACAAAAAAATCCCATTTTATTTAACCATCACCCCTAATCTATAAGATGCGATATCATTAACACGCCCCTTTGTTATAAACAACAAACATAAGATGCTGAAATAATATACATTGAAATTATCTATCAGTAATTAAAATTCTATTTTTAATTGCATTGCTTTGCATTATATGCACAGCGCTGAGTTTCACTGGGGGATCGTATCCTTACCTATGCAGAGCTGAATAACATAGGCGTAGTAGGACCAAGCCACTATGATGCTGATAAAAAGGACTGGGATCCAGTATAAAACTCTCTGACAGCTTCGTTTAATGCTCCTTGAGCCTGATGGCGCCATCTTTTATTCAAACAACATCAAATCGAGATAAATAAGAAGTTTTTCCCCCTCTTTTCCCCCTGGTGTACCAGGTTTGGTGAGCAGCATCCAGATGGCAGAGCCCGTAGTATTTAGCTGGTGCGCTCCTCCGCGCTTCCGTCCATCGCAGCGGTACCGCCCATTCCCCCAGCGAGCCGCCGTGACGCCTCCTATCTGCTGCCCGTCGTCTACATGGAAAGCAGCGGAACCACATTTCGTCGGTGCGTCCCGCACAGCTGCGAGGCTCCCGATCGTAGGGAATGAAACTCGATAACGGAACCCAGCAGATTACTGCAGTACTGTTACGAATTCAGCTCTCCATATTGCTTTGTATCAAACACAAACACGACTGGAAACACTCTGTCTATGGGTTTTGGGTTTCCGGTCCGGATAATACTTATTATCCGTTTAATTAAAGTAATAATTCTGGATAGTAGTCCACCTTATCTGCAATCATGAGAAAATGGCCTCAGATATTTTAGATGTATATTATAATACTCTATGTATTCACCCGATATGAGAATCACTGTTCATTAGGGGGCAGGCTCCACGCTCTCAAGCAGAATTCCTTTTTAAATAATATTGTTCTGTAGGTATCTTGGAAATACTAAGCATGATGTTATTTGTTTAACAGCTGTACAATGTGTAATACAGTAATGCCACAGTGATAAGATAATGTAATTTTAACCAAACCTGAGGTGTAGGGAGGGTAATCATTTGATATGTGCCAATTTTACCTTCTTTCCTATTTACTGTACAATAAACTCGATGATTGTTTGGCATTTGGCTAGACTTAGGGTGATCCAGGCTTAGTCCTCAATGGAACAGGGCTTATCTGTAACCATTAGTTACCCATCAATTTTAGCCTCAAATTAATTCAAATCATTCTGAATCGGAAAGGTTACAATATTGTGGCATGCGTGGGAGTAAAGTTCGCACTCCTTGGACAACAGAGGATCTGTATTCTGGCAGAGCCTGATTATCATCCTCTTCCTGTGTATCTGGTTCATTGCCCGGTCATAACGGTCTAGTTTATGACTGGTCGAGCCCACGGCAAGAAGAGTGAGACCAGTGTCAAAGGTTTCCATTTATCAGTACAGAGGACGAAACCAAATGGTGTTCAGCAGTAGGAAAGAGTGAGAGAGATCAGACAGAAAAGAATCAAAAGAAACAAAACCGTCAGCCCCATTCCCATATACTACAGGGGATGAGAACAATCAAAAGAAGGAAACAAATAGTCATAACAAAAGGCAATTGTTTTTGTTATTAATATGCTCACTAACTAAAACAATTTATTACTGCGGCCATTTGTTCTAGTCTTGTTTCCAAACAAACAAAAGTAATAACACAAGCAAAGCACGTAATGTTACGCTCAGACTCAGTAGTGATGTAAACGCTGTAATATTGCTCTGAGCCCTCAGCATAGAGAATAGCGCCTTAGCCACGTGTCCATTCTGTAGGCTGATTAAAATGCAGAATCCTTTGAATTACACCTTTAATGACAACAGAAAAGCTTTGGGAAAAAAAGGAGAGGTAGCATGAACCTGGTCCAGATGTGTATGAAGCTGTAGTGTGGCATGTCACATCCCCAAGGGGTGCGGTAACACCTGCAGCGCCGCGAATTCCATCTCTCCGCACGGGCAGGTATTTTCCGGCCTATTCCTTCTCAGTGAGTATCAACATCCTTGTGTCCTCGGAGATTCCCACAGCAGAAAAAAAAAGCTTCTCTGACATGCGGGGATGAAATGTGCTACAGAAGCCTGACAAAAAAGAATGCACAGAAACAGAGCGTCCGACTAGGCAAGGGATGTGATGAAAGAGGCTGTTAGTCATCATCCCTCGTCATTTTCCATTCCATCGCCCGGCTTTTCTCCCAGTCGGAGTCTATAACTGTATCTCCTAGATATGAGCCAATTAGACGGCAAATCAAAACCTCTGTTGAAGTGCATTGCAGTTTGTTTAGAGTAACAAAATCAGTGTGTAAAATTATTTGAAAAATTACTACATACGTGCTTTCTGAACTGGGACCAGTGACTGAGTTTAGCAATTCGAACATCTCGATATAGGGACCCTACCCGAACATACACATGTAGGTTCTCATGTTGGAAGCAGACAAAATCAATTTAATAACTGCAAAGGTGAACAATCAGACTGGAACAAACTAACACTTTACCCAAAGAGCTGGAGATCACACTACCCTCACTGGAAGATGTTGTTAGCTCTCACAGAATCAGAAGAGCCACCAGCGTCATTAAAGATTCCTCACGTCCTGGTCACTACCTGTATAACTTGTTGCACGTCCTGGTCACTACCTGTATGACCTGTTGCACGTCCTGGTCACTAACCGCATGACCTGTTGCCCTCTCACAAGCACTACAGGTCGAATAAAACACAAACCACTAGATTAAAAAAATGGTTTCTTCCCTAACCCTGTATGTCAGTTGAACTCTATATGCCACTCTCACCCATTAGTTTAATCTGCGTCTGTGACACTGCAGTGTATATAATATCCTGAAGTGTATATTTACTGTATGGTTCAGACCTCAAACTGCTATAAATGGATTTGTATCTTTCATACCAACATGTACCTATTGAGCTGCTACATCTTATTTCATTTTAAACCTTTTTATATTTATTGTGTGTTCTTGCTGTGGTTGTTTGTTGAGTTTGCATTGATCAAGAGTAGCGCTATTTAATTCCATTGTATGTCATGCAGTGACAATAAAGGCTATTCCATTCTATTTTATTCTGTTCTATTCTAACAGCTACAGCATTCAGCCATCATACTGAATTAAGTCACAGGAAATGTTGCTTCCTTTGAGCCGTGGGAAAAGTCCTGTAGTGACTGCTGAACTAACACTTGCCACCTGCTGCCTGGTGTCCCCAAAGAGATGGGTTGTGTGAGGACATAAGTAATGAAGAGCGAGTGATAGTGCTGGCGAATGCATAATTCATGGTGGCTATGGTGAGCTCACAGGTCGTTAAAAGCCAGGCTAAGGGGTGATAGCATCTACAGTAACTGATACAAGTTTCTCCCTGCTGCTGAAACAATGTCCTGGCCTGTCTGCAAAGTAATAGAGTCTTTGACCATCAGGGATCAGTCAGTTAACACAGTAACTACACTTAATTCTGCTTTCATATGCTATGTGCAGTACAAAAGCCATTCACAAGACAATGTGATGTTGTATGATGCATTTTTTTTACTTCTGCGGGCCCTCTTTTACATAGCAAAGCCTTTCTACAGTGTCATGTTCATACTGTGCTCACCATTCTAGAGATTAATTACAGATCCTGTATTCTCACTAAATAATATCCCGTATCCTAGATCCTTGTTATACCATATCCAGCATCTTACATTCTCACTATAGCATATCCAACATCCTACATCCTCATTATATCATATTCAACATCATAGATTATTTCTGTTCCATACCCAGCATCCTACAATCATCACAATACAGTATTCAACATCCTATATCTCCACTATACCATGTCCAGCATCCTACATCCTCATTATACATATCCAACATGCTACATCTCCGCTAAATCATATCCAGCATTCTACGTCCTCATTATACATATCCAACATCCTACATCTCCACTATATCATACCCAGCATCCTGCAATCATCACTACACAATATTCAACATTGTATATCTTCACTATACCATGTCCAGCATCCTACATCCTCATTATACATATACAACATACTACATTTCCACTATATCATTTCCAGCATCCTACATCCTCATTATACATATACAACATCCTACATCTCCACTATATCATTTCCAACATCCTACATCTTCATTATACATATCCGTCATCCTACATCCTCGCTATACCATTTCAAGCACCCTACATCCTCATTATACCCTATTCAGCATTACATCCTCCCTATACCACACCCAGAAATCTATAACCTTACTTAACTATATCCAACAACATCATTTTTTTGTATTCAGGATTCTTAAACTTTCTGTATAATTTACCTGGCTTTCAATACTAATCGCGTGCAGCATCGTATGATTGCATTGTACAATGGTTGGGCTTTGGTATACGGCTTGGTTAGTCCCATACTGCTGGCTGAGTGATATAGTAGTATGGAGGGGATGTGATGTATTGATAAGGGCAGACTTAGGATAAAAGGTGCTACTAGATCCTCATCTTACATAGATACTGGCAGCATCAACAGCCAGCACAAACTACTCAGAGCCGAGATGCTACCTTGTCTCAGGTAACAATATATTGGTGTAATTTGATGCTCAGGGGGACATTGTGGGCCTCTAAATGGGCTCCCAAAGCCAAACTATCTCTGTCCTCCTGTTCATAGAGACCCTAAAGACCATGAAAGATCAGCAGAAACTCCACAGAGTTCTGAAAAAGACTGTAATTACAGGATAATGACACACATGTTTTCTCAGCCAGCTTGAAACAGATAGCATTATATTTCTGTTCAGCATCAGACCATTATGACCGAGAAGCTGATTCTGAATCCGGACCAAGACAATATCACATTTCAGGAAAGGGACAAAGAGACCGAACAGATTTACTGGGTTTCCCAGGCAGAGACGATTGGCGTACTGCTCTGCTAATGCTAGCCTTAAATATCTTTGATATAAAGCTTAAACATTACTATCTTCAAGGTGTCAGAAAAAATACTGTTGTCAATGTAGTGGATATTCTCTAATCTCCCTAAATGAGGTCTAAATCCCAACCACCACAAGGTGGCAGTAAAACATCACATAAACTTCTATCTTCGCATTGGACAGATGTCTATTTTCATACAAAAAAACAGACTGCTTTAATGTTGAATTTTGTAGTACTAAATAAATGTACATATTTGAAATTTCCTCCACATTTAGTTGATATATTAATACATTTCACGTGCCGGATCATTATTGTAAAAGAAAATTTCATCAGCGAGGTCTCTAGGTCCTAGGTGGTAGCAAGCAGTGACATATGCAGTTTTGTAAAAGACATGCTGTTGGCGTAGTGTAACAATCTCCTGTGGACTTTTATAAGATAATGATCAGATTGGGCTACTACATAGGTAAGATCATTTATGCCAGGTATAAAATGGAACAGCACTGTAAGTGAATGTTTGGTCATATTATTACAAAGAATTTAAACAAAAATCCATTTCTTTACAGGATGGTGATTACCATGTTACACCACGATGCTCCCATGAACCATATCCAGGCCTGTGGGAAGCATGAGCCACGTAGACAAGCAACTAAAGGCCACGACATCACAAGGAGCTGTTTGACGTGCTGGGCCCGTCCATCAGCACGACGTCACGAACAGTGGGGCTGCACAACAAAAGCAGTGAAGTTTCAGATTACTGTAAGTCATAATGACAGTCTTGGAATTTTTTGATTTTGACATCCCTTTAATTTATCCTTATAGTGATCACTTGTCTTTTAATTTCAAATGATATTTTTTTTAATTATATTTATTTTACCAAAGTGCTGTCCCATGTCTTATTACTAAGTATGTGATACTCCTTCACAGGGTGAGTGATAATCCTTCATAGGATGAGTGATAATCCTTCACAGGATGAGCGATACTCCATTGCAGGGTGGAAGATTCTCCTTCACAGGGTGAGTGATATTCTCTCACATGGTGAGTGATTCTCCTTCACAGGGTGACTGATTCTCATTCTCAAGCTGAGTGGTACTCCTTCACAGACTGTGTGACACTTCTCTCTACTGCCAAGAACTGGTCACTGTATTCTTAGTTTAGTTCAGTACTGGTGTTTTTGCTGCAATGCAGGACCTGCATTGTCTGGCATTTTTATATAAGTTAATAGCAAGAACCCAACTTCTTAAATGGTCGTTTTTGCACACATTGAGAAACCATACCCAGAAGGTTATAGCCAGAGGTGAAAATAAAGTCGCTCAAACTAAGTAGAAGAGAAGCAATAAGGAAACATTTAATCCAAGCAGCTATAAAGGAAGAATCTGGCAAAAAAATATCCATTTTAACTAGCCACTCAAACAGGGTAACACTCAGCTTATCCTAGGAAGCACTGGACATGAGGTGGGGAACACGTTGGATTGGAGGCCAGCTGATTAGTGGGACATATGAAAACTCACACCAGACCAAAGCCAGTTTAGAGATACTAACCATTAAAGTGCATATCTTTGGCCAGTGAGTGGGAACAAGAGATCCCCAATCTCATGTGAAAATGGGAGTCATATTCGTTTTCACCTATTTATTTATCTTGAAACAGTATTACTATTAAACGACAGGTGACATGACCTGCACTGTGAATGAGGTGTGTTACCTTGTAACCAATGAATGGGTGGTGACCGTAGATGTCCAAACAGATGGTCTTGGTATTGCAACACTGCCTAATGTTATCAGACAGAATCAGTTCCATCGACTTCCACTCTTTACATCAGAAAAGGCCTTTGGTGTCCGCCGGACCTTGACGCCTTCGGGAAGATAACAGATCCAGAGGCAGAAGACGACTTAGGCAAACAGTCAGAGTGTACACAGTGTTTCTTGTGGTATGTACAAGCCAAAGCTGTCAACACGGCAGAACTGCAGCCGTTCCTGCAGGGGTCAGCCCGTTTGCCATCTCCTCTAAAGCAGATTAACCCGATACTTGCATCAACAAAAACAATGGGGATGTATCCAAAACATTGCAGGGCCGAAGGTCTCCTCCAACGCCGGCCCTATTGATTTTCGTTCAGGCATGTTAGTGTGGGCCCTTCTCCCATGGCTGCTCTATGGCCGAATGCCGCAGACCCTCCACGCATGAGCTAATGAGCTCCGCACCCAGCCTCCGCTACCTTTAGCTAGGTGAATTCCATAAAAATATCTCTTCACCCAGTGATAACATCCACTTTGCTGTGAATGGTGATCTACCAGCAAGATCCTTGAAGGGGCTGAAAAGGTGGGAATCCTCTTTATGTGAAGGTCAATGTTCGGAGAAATAAACACAATTTAAGGGTAAATCTATTGTTTTCTCTATGGGGTGTAAAGTGGTGGCGGTGGGGGGTTAAAATGACTCTGTATGGTGAAAGTCAAGCATCTGAAGACCAATGCAGTCCATTAAACGTCAGTGAGATCTGGAGGAAAAAAAACAGTATTGTTGTAATGCAAGCAGAGCCAAATGATTATAAAACTGGGAAGGTGAGGAGTCCTGCCTATGACTTTATCTCCTACTCCCTTGTCAGTACTGCCTTTCCTCACCTTTTACACACCGCAGGATTATGTATTGAAGAACAGAGCAAATGACATTAATTTGGCAGAAACTTTCGCTTGAGATGTGGTACGTCTGGTGTGAAAACAGACCACGTCGGCCAATGCGGTGATTCCTCGGGGGATCGACCTGTTTGTTTATGACTGGTTTGTAATCCAGCTGTAAACACAGACCCGTCATCTGCCCTACCTGACCTCCTCTGGGCTAAGGTCTGTGGCCTTGTCCCTGCTATGAGAAGGCTTTCCTCCTCTTCTAATCAGATTGTATTCTGACAAAATCGCAGAAGCTTGTAGTACTGGAAAATAAAGTTTAGGTAAAATGATATAAGTGTAGGTAAAATGATGCAAGTATTTGCAATGGGGGAAAATGGCATGCAAAGCATCATGTTTTAAAGCAGTTCAGTTATAGTACATTACTAAATATCTGGATTGAACCATTTTATAAGATTTCTGTCTGGGGATTGTGAGTTTATGTCCCATCTTCTTATTCAACAGGAGGGAGGTGGATGGACTTTTGGTGTCTGGCTCAGCTGGTTTTCATGCTGTGCTTAAAATCAGATAGTTGTTGGTTCAAATCCCAGAGCTGGCAGGGTGACGTCATTGTTGGGGCCCTGAAGGAGGCCCTTAATCTCCAGTCGCTCCAGGGACTGACTGACCCTGCTTGCAATCGTATGTCACTCTGGATCAACACTTCTATCAAGTAAATTGTAATTGTCCATCTCTGAGCATTGTGATTGTCCCTATGGGTGAAAAGTACATTGTTTGTCTCCTTAAGACCTCTATTTGGAAGAGTTCAGTTAGTGTCATGTACATAACTGAATATCGGGAGTCAGATCGAGCCACAATGGCCCCTCCCAAAATGGAAAACTGGCTAGATATAGCATATTTATGTACAGTATATAATACTTGTTAATGATAATAGCCATGTTACTGGTTTATGTATTTACTATACTGTACTTTTTCTTGTTATTTAGGCTGTACCATATTGTCAAGGTGTGTAGTAGGCTATACCATCTAAGTTTGTGTAAGTACACTCTATGAGTTTCGCTCGGCAACAAAACCGCCTAACGTATTCAGAGTATATTCACAACATCATGACTGCCCATTATTTTGTCTAAAAATACAATGGAACTAAACTTAATAAAGGTACTCAAATGGAGAACATACTGCAAATTTATTTGTTAGCAGAGAATGTTGAGTATATTTTTAGCGTCAAGTGAGTAACAGGCAAATGTAAAAAATGTCAGTGTGTGCAAAAACTAGTAGCGTATTCAGAATACATTCCTGTCGTTTAGCGACACATGACTGTCCTTCATTTTGTCTAAATATACAATGGAAATATACTTAATCTAACTCCTGTGTTGGACATGTGATCACATAGCCTGGGCTAATAAGCTGCATAGCCACATCTTGACAATGTTTCAGCCCTCAATTATGGGCACTTCATTAGAGAATTCGCTGCCAGGGAGTCCAGAAAGGTCAGACTGTAGACTGCCAGCGATCGGTGAGTTATTAGTCTTCGTTACAGTTGCGTCTATATTACAATGACCAAGGCGTAGCAGGCAGAACGATTTCCGTTACTCGGCTTATGTTGGCCTGAGCTGGGAACCTGAGTCGGTTGCCTTGCCCAGGGCCCTGCCCCTCTTCAGAGGTGGGTTTGCGCATAGTCCTCACAGCTTGCAGATCTGTACATTCAATGGACCGCATATTAGCATTGTCACGCGTGTGCTCAGTGGTGAGTGTGAACCGAGAGGCATCGCGGCCACGCCCCGCCGATGCCCCAGCACGGTCTGCTGGCGGACGCTTTGGGGTTTGTTTGTGCGTGACGCTTGCTGGCGCGCGTCCGCCGCTAAGCACACATCGCTGTCCCTCCAGCTAACGCCTTCCACACATCCCTGGCTGTGCGGCTGGCTCCGATTCACGCTA
The DNA here is from genome assembly GCA_026781145.1 of Hippopotamyrus pictus. Lineage (NCBI taxonomy): Eukaryota > Metazoa > Chordata > Actinopteri > Osteoglossiformes > Mormyridae > Hippopotamyrus > Hippopotamyrus pictus. The sequence goes on along the minus strand of JAODLC010000015.1, from coordinate 12,980,798 downwards.
TTTATTTATCTTACCTGTATTTCTCATCTGCCATGCCTGGCAGGAGCACCTGAAAAGCTTGACACCTGATAAAACAGCAGCTCTTCCTAAGCGCGTCGCAACTCCCGACAGAGACAGATTTATGGCGTGATCCTGCGGATAATTAAGAGGATGGTCCTTAATGTGCTGTGGTGTTATTCTCATAAAAAAAAAACAAATAAACAAAAAATGCCATGTCTTTGTAAGTATCAAACACTGAGAAAATCCTGTTGCAGATACCTACTATGGCTTATAGGCCACAGTCTGAGATAGGGTTAACCCAAAAGCTCATAATACCTGGACAAAAGTCATGAACGTCACAGGTAGTGCCATTATTGAAGTCTACTATATACTTCTACTACATCTAGATATTTAATGTTATCAGCACATTTCAGTTTTATGGTGCATTTTGCCATCCATGTTTAAATTCTTCAATAAATGTTCGTCTCCTTTTTTAAAAAAAAAAACAAAACAAAACAAAACAGCTCATTCCTGAAGCGTTACCAACTGCCCAAACCATGACAAAGATAACTGCAGGCCAAATTCCGATCTTCAGGTGAGTGTAAAGCTCGAGCATGTGGGTCTGGCCTGGGCTGTCATTCCTCCAGTGAGGGCAGGCCTTTTAAGCTCAGTCTCAGTACTGCACCTCAAAGACCACCATCTGACAAAACATGAGGAGCATAAATCATCTGTTCCACTGTTAGCATGGTCACATGACCCTTCACACAATGGCTGGGTTACACTTCATCCCATTAGGGATACATTGTGCTCCCTCTTTGGAAGGCATGCATGAGAGTGTGGTCATAGTGGAGGCGGACTTTATCTAAACATGACATGTTAGGCAGCCAGAGGCTAATATCTGCCTTCAGTCTGACAGCGGGAAAGCAATAAAGGGAATACAATAGGAGCATAAAACCTCAATGTCCTATTTGGCCTTAAGAAGGTGTGAGGGATTCGCGTCGAATATCCATTAGATAAATCAGATATCCAAAGACAAATGCAGAAGACAAGTCGAAGGCGAATGCTGTTCCTGAGCTTCGATGCCCGACATCATTTTGGTCATGAGCTAAGTACATTTTCCATGGTCCATAGGGAAGTGGAAACAGTTGGAGCCATGTGGCACGCCAACACTAGGTTTGGGTTCATGTTACTTTATTAGTACCCGTAGGTACATTTTATTTACGGTAGACAAGTCATCAATCCTTTTAATACACATTTTACAAACCCCACAGACGACTAACATACTGTTGTATCGGCGTGTGGGGAAGCAACTGAATACAGGTAAAAGGGGTTTATTAATGCAGACCGGACACAGGGAATCACATGCCGAACTCACGTCAATGACAGACCTGGGGAAACAGACTTGAACACGGACTAAATACACAAGACAAGCAGAAAATAACTGGCAACAGGTGATCACAATCGGGGTAGCACACGTAGGTAATGAGGGGGCGTGGCACACACGAGGATTGTACGAGCAAGTCATGACACATACATGATAAGAGCTGAAACTTCCAGAGCTTACTAAACCATTTAAAAGTTTTTTTTAAAGAAAAAATTAATTATCAATGATTATGATTAATAAATTAACATACATTACTTCTATCTCATTGACAAGTTCTTCTGAATAATAGACTACTGTAGTTAAAGTACAATTCCTCAAAAGTCAACAATGGCTCAGGTTGGCCATGATTATACCCCTCGATCTATTGTAATCGTCAGGCTCACCTGTTCTGGAGGCTCCTGATTGGCTGATTGGACACCCTGTTCCAACACTGCCATTCTTCTGCTCACATGCTCACACACTGTAGCCACACCCCTAACAGCACTGGGAAAAGGGTCTTTCTTGAGGCAGCATGTTCCTGGCAAAGTGTCCTTGGAGGAGACAGTACAAACAGAACAATCTGAGGTCCACATAACTGCGCACTTTTACGCCTAGAGGAGGTGAGGAGAAAACGGCAGGCAATAAAAGACAAGAGCAACATGAACACCATATTAAACTCTCATCACATTAGCAAGACAGATTGCTAGCCTACAGGTCCACCTATCAGTGCACCTTTTGTCGTCCTGTTACAGTATTTACCTTTTTTCCTTAGCATTTCCATCCTGCTGTTTAGTCTCACACCAGGCTTGATGACTACCACCATATTCACATACATTAACAAATTGTTTGAGTAATTTCTGTAATGTAACGGGGTGGGGGGTGGGGACTCCCCTAAGCATTAAAATAATGTGTTTTTATTTCACAGCATGACATAACATATCACATTATTCAGTACTTTTCATGGGTCAGTTCACTCTTTAATACTCTTTAATTTCCATTTGCTGATACAGAACCAAGCCCAGACAGAGACTCACTTGATTATTTGGATCGAGTCCTTTTGTTTACAGTCGCCTGTGCTCAGTGGTTACTGATGAAAAGGCGACCAGATATTCCACCTTTTTATAAGCCCGACATGTTGTGGGAAATACCCACTGCACACGTCACAATGCTTATCAAAGTACAACGGGCTATTCTCTACATACCTGCTATGGAGCTTTTTTCACATCATGCAATAAAAACATGCTGCACATATCTGGAGTGACTATGTCTGCAGTGTGCGTGTGATGCTAGTCACTGTCCTTGGGTGTCCTCGTGTACTCGGGTGTCACCCTCCCAAAGGTCTGGCCTGATCCGGTATCAGTGCAAAAAATCTCCAGTCGCCTTGCTTTATTGTCATTTATTGGAGAAGTTTTTGTTATTTTTGTTATTACTGAAGTCTTTGGTTATTTACTTGTGTCATGCCATAGTACTGTCTTATTAATGAGTACCAGATCATCCATCCATCCATCCATCCATCCATCCACCTGCTTGTTCTATTCAGGGTTGTGGGGGCTCTGGAGCCTATCCTGGAGGCTATGAGGCAGGGAACAGCCCAGGATGGAACACTAGCCCTTTGCGGGGCATGCACACTCACACATGCACACTCACACGCCATTCACTCACACGCCATTAACTCAAACATGCACACTCACACACCATTCACTCACACACCATTAACTCACACATGCACACTCACTCGCCATTCACTCACACGCCATTAACTCAAACATGCACACTCACACACCATTCACTCACACACCATTAACTCACACATGCACACTCACACGCCATTCACTCACACACCATTAACTCACACATGCACACTCACACGCCATTCACTCACACATGCAAACTCACATGCCATTCACTTACACATGCACACTCACACGCCATTCACTCACACATGCACACTCACACGTCATTCACTCACACATGCACACTCACACGTCATTCACTCACACATGCACACTCACACATGCACACTCACACGCCATTCACTCACACATGCACACTCACACGCTATTCACTCACACTCAAACTTTTGACTGACAGGGTGAAAACCGGACTACCCGGAGGAAACTGAAAAGTTTAGATGGTCAACTTTTGCTTCTCTTTCCATCATCTTGTTCTAGTTACCAAAGTCGCTATATTTTAAAAAAGAAGGCCACGTACCAAACACGGACTGGCCATTTAGCAAACCAGTAGGCTGTTGGGTTTGTGGGCCAGCATCATGGAGAAATTTGTCATGGGAACCCCTGTCCCCCATAGCAATCAGTAAAATGTTTTTTGGGTATGATTGTGTGGTGGTTTTGTCTGGGCAGAAGCCATGTAGTCCTGCGATTATCATACTGGTTCAGTAACACTTCAGTTAATGTGTGTTTAGCTAGCTGTTTAGCATGTGGCTAAGTGGGTAGCACTATAGCCCTGCACCACCAGCGACAGGTGTGCAGATCCTTTATGTGGGATTTGTATGCATTTTCTCTATTCATATATGTTCCCCCCCAAAAAAACACGCAATTAGATGAATCGGTGCCTGTACATTGACCATAGTATGTGTCCGTGTGTGTGTGTGTGTGTGTGTGTGCGTGGGGGGATTGAACATAATTTGATTGGTGTGGATTGGGGGATATTGACCTACTTTCACGGGTCCCAAAATGTGCAGTGGTACCACTATGACCCTTTGCTGGATATGAGATACGGACAATTGGTTTATGTGAGTTGCACTGAAACTACCCCTCAAATTATTAATGGAATCCTCCAAAACATCCTCTTCCTGTTTAACCTCCAGCTTGAAGACATTTCTCTTTTTATAGATCCCTTTGGCAGCTGAGATAAGGCTGCAAATTTCAGAAAAGCTACACCGTAAAATTATCAGTTTAAAAGTATACATTACATATTTATCTTAATAACCTGCACCTTGTAATCTGCATGAATCTGCTATACACTAAACGCATGTAATCCAGGTGAAAAGAGTATGGTAGTTGAAATATATACAGTGACAGGAGATTACAGGGCTGGAGTGTGTGGTGCATTTCTCAGCTTCGTTCAGAGATCACCTCTGCTCCGTGTGTCTGAGGAGCAAGTGTAAAGCTGACTCCTGCAGATAAACAGAAGTGGCAGGCTTTCCTGGGCACAGCATGCACTGCAGCCGAGCAGGTAATCCTCCCCTTGTGTTGATAACATCTTAAAAGGTGCCTCTGAATTCACGCTTGACGTTCCCCTCATACAAGCAGAACCCTTACAATGTAAGTGACCTATCTGGACACAAACCTAAACAGCATGAAACCAGGCCACTTGGGGAGGGGGAAGGGGTTCTGTTTGGATAAGAAGGTGTAAAACATTCCCAACTGATCTGTCCTGATTGAGAGGCCTGATTCAGGCTTGGGTGCATCGCCTTTTGTTGCCGACAGTTTGGAAGGGGTGGGGGGGAGGGGGCAAGTCCCCGACGTGGGCGATCGCGTCCGACTCGGGAGTGCCATCCCAGTTCCTGAAAGCGTTCCCTGACCTTTGTGTGAGGAGACAGTCCCAGAGCTGATAGTTCCGGGTGACTGATTTGGGTGTTCTGGGAGAACAAATCTGGAATTCTACACTCCAGGGTGGGGAAAAGAAACTAGAGAAATGGATATAAATCTCCTCGACATCACCTCATCAGCAGCTCGAAAATTTACCCTTATTTTCCTCTCAATTTCTCAGATCTACAAATGTTATATAAGTGTTGCGGTAACAACACTGTAGTACTCAATAGGTTTTATATATTCTGCAGTTTTCGGTAACACCACACCACACTTCAAAGCCTTGAACATTTACGTAAGACAAAAACATAAAAGATTTGTTTTGTTTTTTCTTTCCCCTAATTACCGCCTTGTTCCTTTAACACCAAAGAGATCCTCACCTGCCAGCCCAAAAAAGCAGGTAAACGTTGCCACACAACAGAAAGAATTCCACAGAGACATTTCATACCGAGTGTCAGTCCTGGAGCTGTAATCCAATGCCATTCTGAGTGTCCGCCGTTATCCGGGCCTGTCACAGGGACGTGCCTCGACATTGTCGGGCTCCAACGGCCCCATGGATTTCTTCTTTTTTTTTTTTTTTTTAAAGTGCAGCTTTGTTTCCGATCAATCCGATCCTTTTCTTTTGGTGGAACTTCGCCATTTAGCACCAGGATTAAAAGGCTAAAACCTGGTCCTGGCACTTAAACCAACAGAAGAAAAGGGCAGTGAAAACATCTATGATGGAAAGAAGCCTTCAGGGAGGCAGGAGCAGATAGCTAATGCTGGACCACCTCCTGCAGGCCCCCATCATGCAAACCCCCCCTCCCACCAAAAGCACAAAGTGTGAACATCACAGGAGCCTCGTTCTTTGGTGAGAATAATCGCTGAATCTGAGCTGCTGTCAGGCATGTGTGGTGCTCTCACACGTCGCCTGTGTGCGAAGCAGCCGTCGATGCTGCTAACTCCGGCAGTGTTCCTGGTATGGAGACTCCTAGCTAGAGCCAGAGTGACAGGCCAGAACCAATGTGACACTATAAAAGCATCCATATTTTATTTATCCATGCGTTCTTTTGAGAACGTGGGGTCGGACAGACCCCGGAGCGAATGGGGATTTAGGGGCCATAACTGAGGCTGAAGATTCTGCTGATGCTGGGATTTGAACCAGCAACCTTTTGATAATGGACACAGCATCCCATCCTAGTAGGGCACAGAACGCAGAAACACCTCTGCTCCATTAACTGAGCTACCTCAGCCCCACCAGACTCTGGCGACAAGCCTGCATGTGATGACTCACAGGTACATGTTCTGCTTGTTCACTTTTATCGCTTGGCCCAGGAAACTTGGGCGTGAACTGTTGTATTCACCACTTCACATTTTTAGGATATACATTTTTGTTTGTATGTGTGACAATTACCA
>JAODLC010000015.1:12960626-12974410 GCA_026781145.1 Hippopotamyrus pictus | reverse complement strand
GGGTCTGGAGCCTATCCCGGAAGCAACGGGCACGAGGCAGGGAACAACCCTGGACGGGGGGCCAGCCCATCGCAGTATGTATATATATATATATATATATATATATATATATATATACACATTTATATAAAGGATGCTAAAACTGGGCTCCCCAATCCCCTGAATTCTTTAAACTAGGAACAAGACTTAAACAACTCTGAAATGAAATACATTCCTACACAGAACTGGTGTACTGGGGAAAAACGCAGCCAAAAAAATCAATCAAGATGATATTTTCTCCATGACAAACCTTTACAAACCATGAACTAAAACATGTTTTTTCTAAGCCATTTGTCTGTTCCAATGGACTGGAATTCTGCTGCCGTCTTTCCCAAAGCAGATTGCTGTAGAACCAGTTAAGGTTTGTTTGCTGGGGTTAGGAATCTTGCTGCTATGGTCTTCAAAAGAGAGACCATTTACACTGGCAGACCCAAATCAACATCACTGTAGGCAAACAGATAAGTCTTCTAACAATCCCTGAAGTGCTGTCTTCCTCCCATAGCAACCACATCGAAGGAGCTTCAGAGTGTCTTGTTTGAAATGGAGAATGTTGCCCCATGATGAAACAGTGTAACTATGTGACAGTTGCAATTATGAAGGACATGGAACCTCAGCTTTCTTTAGTTGGGTGATAATGTGGATTACCCTGCAGCAGTGCAAACTTGCCCACATATGTATCCATAAGAAACTAAGTAAGACTTGTTTGTGTGACCAGAAATGCAAACACCTTCAATGAGAAGAAAAGTTTTCAATGTATGAATTTCATAAGGTATCCTCATCTTCATAATATTTTTGCATCCTACTAAAAAGTTTAAAAGGTTGCTTTTAACAGAGTAGATATGCATGGGCAAAAATGAACCAGCTTTGGAAAAAAATTAGGAAACCACAACAAAATTTTCAGTTTCATTCATTTCTCAATTTATGGGTATGCGCCTGTGTAAAATATATATATATATTTTTTTGCAAACTCCAGCCTGGCTCTTCCCTGCTTATCATTGATGCTTAAACTTTGAGCCTGGAAGCAGCCTGCCTCGCAGTCTAGCCTTCTACCTTCTACCTAGCCAGGATTAAACCAGGATTTAACAATCCAGAGTTTTTACAGAGCGGCCTCATTATTTTTTCCATAGCTGTATATCTAAACCTGCCGATATCATAATAGTTCTCTGTGTTTCCATTCATTTGATCTTTACAGGTGCCGCTAGATGGAATAAATATACTTAAAAATCTCTGCACGAAACCACGATTTACATTATACTGTTTTGTAATTAGATTTATAGCCAGTCCAGCATTAAAACAAAGAGCTTGCATAGCGCATATTGACATCAGCATTATCATCTACTAGGGCTGACAATAAAGGAATCTGAAAATGGAGATATCTCTTCTCCATTGATTCATATTGTGGTAAGTACAGTACATTTAATCCATTGACGTGTATTTATAATGCATGTACAGTACATATAACATGACTCACGGTATGGATTTCATGGAGGACCCCGGTTCTGTATCAGTGGACATGCTGTTTGATCTCTGTCTGTCTGTCTGCTCTGTGGGAGGGTGCTGGGCGAGATGGCAATCTCCATGCAGGTGTTATGACTGCTGGAACGCTGGCCAATCACGGCTATTTTTATAACTCCGTCACTCGAGAGGTGAAAAGAGCACCATTATGCTCCATGAGAGCTGCCAGACTGTACCTCCAAATTTACCTGAATTGAATTGATACTGTATCTGCTGGTGGAGTCAGCAGATTTTCCTAAGCAGTGACGATAGTCTGAAATGGGATCGGTATGTTGCTATATAATTATTTTATTATGGGCAAAATAATTGTAATAATTATGACTGCATTAGACGTATCATGTATCAAATTGAGCCTCTACTAAAGAATCTCAGTTCTTTCTAATAACTATGTACTTGAGCTGATGATGAAGCTTTGAATGTAACTAAATAATAAACACAATTTTATTTTTCTTTGTCAATTGACCAATTGTGAATTGGCTTTGACCAAAGTTTACGACGTCAGGCCAAGCTGTTGCCAGTGTGCCACAGAGCCCACCTCTAGCTCTTAAATTAATGCCTGCTTATAGGTCTGTAGCGGCAGTGTGTCACCATGTCCAGCAGGAGGAAGCATTTGCATTTTTTCCTGACTTCTTTATGACGTCAAGGGAGATGCGCTCGTTAGACAAACCATATAGATATCCTTGTCTATATCAAAACAAAGGGAGTATTTCAGAAAGGTAAGACGGCCATCCTACCGTGCTTTAAAAATACTATCTTTGTTGTTTTATGAGATAAAACTACAAGGCACTTAGATGCACTGCTCTTTTATCCTGAGGTAAAATCAACCCACTTCTGAGGGCTAATCACCTTGCAGGCACAAAAACGAGATAACGTAAACTCACAAAGAGCAGGAGGCAAAAGTTTTACCCCCCTGGTTGTTTGAGTCCTTAATGTCCTCACTCACCTTGAGTTTCTCCTAACTACCACTTTAGGTTTGTGTCCCTGTCCCAGCAAAACACATACCTAAGGTGGAAGGGGCGCTTTTCTTTAACTGGTAATGGCCACATAGGTATGATCAGGCAGACATTGCTAAGCTTGAGTGACACAATTTAACATGCCACGTTTGCTGACTACCTGAAGATGCATCCTTCAACCGTAACTGTCTGTTTAATAAAGGGTTGTGCTGAATCTATCCCAAGATGCGCAGGTTCGAAGTGAGGGCGCACCCTAGTTGGCAGACAGAGAACTGCAAGGGATGTTTGAGCAAAACAGTACAGCACCCGTAGGGGTGTGGGTTCTAAAGTTGACACTTGGGTGGTACGCAGCTGAAACACAGGGCCTTCTAAATAATAAACAAGCACGTGCATTTTATTGACCTGCCAATGGCATTTAATAGCGAGAATTAAAATCTTAGCAGACATGTAATTAGATTACAATGAAACATGTCCAGCTGAAACACAGATTTACAGGTTTTCAGCTATAACGATATTTGAATAAATACTCCCTAGCGTAACGAACTGGCAGGTCAAAGCTTTGGTAGTCATTTTATTTTTTTGCACAATATAAAAGGCATGTGAGGTTACCTGGGGCTGGCATTTGCGTGAACACCACCGCGACGGTACGGTATCCGTCAGCCGGACGAGCGATTCCTCATAGAGAAATGTCCTCATTTTCACAAGATCCTGGCCATACTGGCAAACTACCAAGCCATTGCAAAGATATTGTATGTATATCAATTGATATAATAATCTGCAATTACAACTGCTGTTGTTACGTTCTGTTTTTATAGCCTGGGAAACGCTCCAGCGCCCAACTCCCAACCTTAAACAGCAGAAGCGGTTACAGAATCAATAAATGGATTCGTATTTATATTCAATTTTCTAGAATAAAGAAATAGAAAGTAAGTCAAGATAATAATGAAATCATTCAACATTATAATGCTTTTCCCACTGCAGTTTTACTGTTGATATATATAGTGAATTTGTGATAGCAGGCGCCCAGTATTTCATTTATGTATGATTTGCAATTTTTTAAGTCAGTAATTCATTTTAATTAAATAAAACAAATTGTTAACTGTTTCTACATATGTACTGTGATTATGGTAGTTGAGGTGTTGTGTTGATTTAGTTTTATAAGAATAGGTTTACCAAATGGATAGTTCCTTTAATTCTGTGATAACAGGGAGTTTGGGAGACAAGGAGAAAAGGCAGTTCTCTGCATGGGCCTAAATAAAATGTGGCTGTTCCCAAAGTGATCAGTCTCCATCATTGTATCTTTTTATCTGAGGAATCCATCCACTTAATAGCCAGGGCCCACAAGTTACATTTATAAGCCTAATAAAATGGCTTCCTAGATTTAAAAAGAGACGGACAGACAGGGAATATGAAATTTCAGCACCTTCTGGCAGCGGAGAGCGCCATACTTAACGACCACACTTGGAGAAAAGTAAACAGTGCCCACTCACTCCCCACCGAGGAAACCTGCATTTAAGTTAGCAAAGTGGAAGTTGGCCCAGCGACAATAATCCAGAAAATATCGCGTCCATTATAAGTGCAGCGATATACAGGCATCAAAGTGCAAAAATGATCAACCGCCAAGGTATGAAATTGTGTAATCCGTTAATTTTAGGGTGAAAAAATTACTTAAATCATTTGTTGAAAGCAGACAACTGTGGGCATTAAGATTAAGAAATCGATGGAAATAATTAATGTACATAGAACTATTGCTGATGCCCGTAATTAAACACAGAATACCGTAACAGATACTAGTGACTTGGAAAAGTTGGACTAGAGGCGCACCAAGTCCAAACGTCAGTTTTCACAATGCTAATAACCCATATTCATAATGCGATACATCTTAGGCTATTTTATTTCTATGTTTCTCCTCTAAACACCCCCGTACCAAGCCGCAGTCAGCAAAAATCTCGTGATACATCGTGAGATGTAGTTTTCACGGCAACGCTGTAACCTGTAAGGAAATGAAATAGATGGAGAAAATGTATATTAATATTAGTCCTGCGGGTTTATTTGATTGGGATTAACATTTAATGTCGAGCTATCAAAATATTCATCTAAATATATACATATCAGACTGGTAGACCGGAAAATCTTTGGGTTATTTTTCACTCATGTGATTGATCTTCGAAGGTCTGGCTACATTGATTTATATTTCATTTATTTTACATTGATTTATATATTGGAAGTGAGTAAGACCAAAATAAACAGACAAAAAAATACCTCTAATCAGCTAGGTAAAAATTCTCCTTTACCTTGTAATATGCTTGCCTTATTTATTAATTTATTTAAAAGCGTTTTACATGGTACTTTATTGTATTTTGAAGTTTCAGATTTTCACCAGCTCACCTATTAATACGAGATAATTAGGGAAATGTAAAGCTGAACTCTATCGCTGTTTTCCCATTGAATCCGAAAACGTTCAGATAGTTTAAAAAGTAATAAAAACAATGAAATTGGGAAAAAAAAGTTTGATGTTTTATTATTTGGTGACTTCAAAGTATGAACAACGAAAACAAAGGAGAAACTTAAAAGTTAGGTCAGATGACAAAATGGTTAATCTCTCAAAGACCCTTAAGTACCTTTACCTTTGATATGTTCAAAATGCTGCAAAAGTGAAAGATCATTGACAACAGCGAAAAACCCAAATATCTATGAGAATGATAAAGCGAATTGCTAAAAATAACAAGAAATCTACAGTAACGAGAATCTTAAAATAAGTACATTAAGTTTCCCTGTAAATACATTGTACTTAAATTAAATTAAAATTTATTAGTGACGACTGTGACTAGGCCTACATACATTACAGATTAATGGTCAATCATTAAAGTTGAATTTGGGTTATGCTTATACGTGTGTGTGTGTGTGTGTCTGTCTGATCAAACAACCCACGCTCTCTCTCTCTCTCTCTCTCTCTCTCTCTCTCTCTCTCTCTCTCTCTCTCTCTCTCTCTCGGTCCCTCCCTGCTTCTACCTCAGGGAAAAAAAACTGTCTCCTAAGGCAGGTCTAAAGTCGCAGCGCCGCCCATGTTTTCTCACATTTTGCACCTGCCGTGCGTTTTCCAGGCTCCCTCACAGCACAACCCATCATACCTGGACAATCGTCTTCCTTGCGCCGTCAGGGACGTAGACAGCTTTGTGTTTCTTGTTACTCTAATTACTGCACAACAAAAACTACTTTTTTTCATGCACGCTTTCATTTCGTCATCGCAGTGGCGATCTGTCATTTACTTCAAAAGCGTTAAGACATCAAGGATCAAACAGTAATATTTAAAAAAATAAACCTGTAAAAAACTCAATTAGCATAAGTAAAGAAGGTTTTGGTGAGGGCATGTGTTTTAAGAGGATCTGATCATTTCAGCACAATAATATAAGACACCGTGTGGGCAGAGAGTCTTGGTGCAGCGAAGGGTAACTGTCAGTTTGACGAAACATGTGCTAAGTAACGGACACGGAGGTAACCATGCAGTAAAGTCGCAATCTTCTTCTGCGCCGAGGTGATTTCCGCAGAGTTATACCGTGAAGTTTCGATCCGACAGTGTTTGCGTGGTTGCGATGGCTCCGCTGGGCGAGGTGGGGAGCTTCTTACACGGCTTGGATGGTTTGGGACCTGTCGGATCTCACTTTCATCTGACAACTGCTGGGGACGGCTCCTCTCTTTTGGGCGACCACTTGGTCCCAGGCGAGAGACACAGGAGCTCCGCTGCGGATCTGGCGCATCTGAAGGGCCTGCTCCGGAGAAGACAGCTGTACTGCCGCACCGGGTTTCACCTGGAGATACACCCGGATGGCACAGTGCAAGGGACCAGGGAAGACAACAGTCGATTCGGTAATATGTCACTTATATAATTTTTATCTCACCGGCACTATTGTCACCATTATCTAATTTAATTACTGTTTCATGTATGATTCTTAGAATATAACTCCATAATCTGACCATTTCAAATGTGTTTTCTATGTCGCTGGTTCTGAATTGGTTACATTGCAAGTTATTATTACGCTTGCATTTAGATTTATGCAAGCTCGGACTAGAATTTACTTTCTCTTCTTACATTTGTGACAGAAACATTCTTTTAACTTGGCTCAGTCCGAGTTCAGGTGCAGATTTGCTTGACAAGTAAATACAGTTTAATGGGGGTTTTCCCCAGTTGCACACGCAGAATATTTGTCTTTTTACGCATGGTCAAGTGTTTATAAATGGTTATTTGACTTGTATGGAATATGTGAGGAGAAGATTATTTAATCGGGCCCTTATTTGTTATTAGTAAGCGAAGACTCATATGAGTTTACGTTGTCATAAATATACCCGTTTACAACGACTTTCATCATATTTAAGTTATATAACATTGACGGATCTAAGACATAAAGTCAGAAAAAAAGTAGCTGTGAGTCTTTGCGTTTTGTGAGATTTGCGACTCATAGATTGTACCTGTATAATATGCAGATTCATTAATCGACATTTATTTTTCTTTCAGGTGTTTTGGAATTCATCAGTATTGCCGTTGGGATGATAAGTATCCGTGGGGTGGACAGTGGACTCTACCTAGGAATGAACGACAAGGGAGAGCTTTACGGCTCTGTAAGTATCTATATTCATTGTATTCTGTCTGGTCTATACTGAATTTACCCTGGTAAGACGCTTAATTAATAGCAAGAAAAGCAGCGCGTACTACAATCCTGAAGTCAACTTGCGCATGAGTTTTAAAAACACTCAACTTAAAAGGGCTTGTATTCTTTTAACAGCAGGTGGCGCAAGTGTTTTCTCTTGTAAATGTGAAACGACTTTAAAAGTATAATTGGCTTATGTTTGTTCGATTTGTTGCGCCATATTAAGCATATTATTGTTTTACTTATATTAAAATTATATTTACGTGGTTACATTTTGTGGTTCGCGATTAAGATAAAACTAACTTTTTTGTTTTGTTTTTTTGTTTTTTTTTTTCCAGGAAAAGTTAACAGCCGAATGTGTGTTTCGGGAACAGTTTGAAGAGAACTGGTACAACACATATTCTTCCAACCTCTACAAACATGGGGACAAGGGGTCGTACTATTTTGTAGCCTTAAACAAAGATGGAACTCCAAGGGACGGGGCCAAATCGAGGCGACACCAGAAATTCACACACTTCCTTCCACGGCCCGTGGACCCAGATCGCGTACCTGTACTGTACCGTGAGATTTTGGGCTACAGCTGAGCCGCTTGGGGACATGCTGACGAAGAACATGGCCCTGCGTCTGGGCTGCCGTGGAAACGAGGATATAAACACACCGCCGTTGTGGATAGATAGGGGGCGCCTGGCGGCTCTGAGGGCCACTCCGTCGGAAGTCAGTGGGTAGGGTTCAGCACGGGAAGCAAGTCCTGTACTCTGCCGGAGCCAGAGGCAAAAATCAACAGGCAAAATGGAGGCTGAACGGCCTGAGGAGGAGACACTACAGAGTGTTAGGCTAACGGCTCGCTGGTGTGCTGGAGAGTCAAGGAGAAGCAGAAGTTTGGTGGGATGACCTTCCCCTTCTGCCTGCAGTGACATGACGGACAGTTTTACAGATTGTTCGAAAAGAACTGTGAAGGAATTTCAGTGTTGTGACTTTATAGCTAACTGGGCTTAAGGGGAATAAAAGGAAACACAGATCATTTGTCACAGATGGTTATAAAGGTTTTATTTATGGATTCCTGGATACCTATATTTATTTTATCTATTTATTTATTCAAGAATATATTTACGGTTAAATATGCAATATAGAAGAAACAGGTAGAAGTTGTATCGTAATAGAGGCCAATATTTACTTTAACCTGATTGAAGATATTATTTCGTTATCTTCTTTTAGCGTGTGATTTAGGCTAAGCCATGTTTTGATGTTTCCTTAATGTGGGGAAAAGGCCCATTTTCTCTGGTTTTTAATTTCCCACACAAGGCCTTCACAAGTTGCGTGCCACATGGTACATTTATTGGGGAATTAAACTATTTAAATGCATTCAAATGCAGCACACGTGTCTCTTTTATTCGAGAGGGGAACCACTTTGTAATGGATTCTTTTTTAATAAAATCATGTGGTGAACATCATTTGAAAGGGGCTTTTAAGTGCTGTCAGGCTATTTTGGTGAGCAGCATCTTGATAGTGAGGCTGATGAGACACTTGGTTGGCATCAGCAGAGATTCAGTGACAGTGATGTGATGTAGGGAAGTGTCTCCCAATCCGGTCCTCAGGGACCCCCAGCAGTCCATCTTTTTACTTCCTCCCAGCTCCCAGTAGGGGCTGGAAGGGATCAAAAACATGGACTGGCTTGAGGTCCATGAGGACCAGTTTGAGAAACACTGATATAGAGCATAAGTACTTTTCAAGAAATTTAAGTTGAGTACTGCTTGGTTGAAACAAAACCTTGGTCTGGATTCTTACTTTATGGACCTGAACTTTCCACTTCTGGAAACAACCTTCCAAACCACTGCAGTGCCTGAATGAATAGTGTCTCTTGGTGTCTGTGTGCAGTTCTTCCGGTGGCTGGGCCGGAGTAATCTCAGGTTCACTTCGATGGTGAGGCCGGGGGTCTCCATTCTGCAATAAGAGCCTAGAAAGTTGTGGTAGAAATGGAAATGGGGTCAGGACATCACTGGATGCAGTGTGGTTAGCGCTCTCACCTAGAATGCTCCTCACACTGGGCTGTTTCACTGTGGGTCAGCAGTATTGGTTGGGACAGACATACTTACACTACTTTTTAGGGGTCGAAAAAGACCAGTGAGCTACGTTCAGTATTAAACATCTAGACAGAACTGCATTTCAAAGTCAGGCTTTGCGCCATAACGTTTCTAGCTATGAAGAAGACTTTGTTTAAATAAATGCCGTCTTGACATTTTGAAGGTCACGTCTTCAACACGCTGGAAATCCTCGCTTAAACAGCCATGATATCTGATGCCCTTAGCTGTGTCTTGGCCCTGTTTGGCTGCTGTTCTGCTGCCTGACCAGGCTGTAACGGACACCTTTGTCCCTCCTGAGCAGGTGGTCTGGTACTTTGCAGTAAAAACCAAAGCCTGAATTCAAGGCTATTCTGTTATAACCTACAGCACTCATGCTAGTATAAAACTGAGTCACTGGGAATATGTGTGCATGCGAGTTTTCTCCGAATTTATCTCCAGAAATATACAGCTCAGGAAAAAAGTAAGAGACACTCTACATTTGGAAATAATCTGCATTGTTAAATCCTGGTTTAATCCTGGTTCTGCTGGCTACACTACAAGGCCGGCTGCTTCCAGGCTCAAAGTTTCTAAGACAGTAGTACACAAGAACAACATGAAGCAGGAGATACTGGCAATGACCAAAAACCAGCCAGGTAAAGGGCAGAAGTGACTTTCTAATGGCAGAGATGACTGTCAACTTATCTGTCAGTGCGTCATAAATCAGAGGATGACATCAAGTGACCTTCAAAAGGAACGGGAAACATTAAATGCGGGTGTGAAGTGCACTGCTGGGACAGTTCGTATCAGGCTCCTAGAAGCAGGACTGAATATAAAATTGTGCGGTGGTCTCTTCATATTTCCCAGAGCTGTACATATTATACACACATACATGTATTTTCTCAGTTAAGGGGAAGAACAAGAAAGTTTTTTTTCCCCATTAATCTTCCAGCCGGTTTTCCAGGACTGGTCACCGGGAACCTGGATCTCAGGCAGGGTACAGGAAAAGAGAGGGATACACTCAGGATACTCACAGGATACACACAGGATGGGATACTAGTCCATGGATGGGCGATTTAGGGCTCAGGTCTGCATAAATACATCTTGGGACTGTTGGAAGAATCTAGAGTGACATAGTGGGAAATGTAAACTTCAAATGTAGAAACACACATCATACACACATCACACACACACACATTACACACACACATACGCATACATACAGGTTCATAAGTACATCTTTGTGGGGACTCTCCATTCATTTCTATGGGGAAAACCGTAATCCCAACATGTCGACCTAGCCCAGCAGAACCTTAAGCATAACTAGCCAAACAAAATAAAAGACTTTTGGCATTTTTAGTTTTGATTACTTTCATGGATCTTTGTAGGAACCTGAAAAATGGTTCCCACAACGTCAAAAAAACAAGGTGTTATTTCATTGTGGGGGACACAATGTAATATAAACATAATCCCCCAGGTTCCTCGAAGGTTTGTGGGTGTATGTGCGTGTGATTGTGCAGTATGAGGCTGTATGTGTGTTATTGCGCAGTTTGAGGGTGTATGTGCATGTGATTGCGTGGTATGTGGGTGTATGTGCGTGTGATTGCGCAGTATGAGGCTGTATGTGTTTTGCGCGGTTTGAGGGTGTATGTGCATGTGATTGCGCAGTATGAGGTTGTATGTGTGTTATTGCGCGGTTTGAGGGTGTATGTGCATGTGATTGCGTGGTATGTGGGTGTATGTGCGTGTGATTGCGCCGTATGAGGGTGTATGTGTGTTATTGCGCGGTTTGAAGGTATATGTGCGTGTGATTGCACGGTATGAGGGTGTATTTTTTTTTTTTAGTGATTAATTGCCATTATTGACACACCACAGCGCACAGTGCACAACAACAAAATGTGTCCTCTGCATGTAACCCATATGTGACAAAGTGACACAGCAGGGGGCAGCTAATTCTTGCAGTGCTTGGGGACGGTACCTTGCTCAGGGTACCTCAGTGGTGCCTTGCTGGTCGGGGATTCAAAACTGTCAAAACTGACAAATCTTTCAAGTGCACTTCCCTAACTATTAAGTCACCACTGCCCACACACATACATGGTGATGGTGTATGTGCGTGTGATTGTGCAGTATGAGGGTGTATGAGTGTGATTGCACGGTATGAAGGTGTATGTGACTGCGTGGTATGAGGGTGTATGTGCGCATGATTGTGTGGTATGAGGGTGTATGTGTGTGACTGCACGGTATGAGGGTGTATGTGCGTGTGATTGTGAGGTATGAGGGTGTATGTGTGTGATTGCATGGTATGAGGGTGTATGTGCATGTGATTGTGCGGTATGAAGATGTATGTGCGTGATTGCATGGTATGAGAGTGTATATGCATGTGATTGTGCAGTATGAGGGTGTTTGTGCGTGTGATTGCACAGTATCAAGGTGTATGTGCGTGTGATTGTGCAGTATGAGGGTATATGTGTGTGTGATTGTGCAGTATGAGGGTGTATGTGTGTTATTGCGTGGTATGAGGGTATATGTGCATGTTATTGCATGGTATGAGGGTGTATGTGCGCATGATTGCGTGGTATGAGGGTGTATGTGTGTGACTGCAAGGTATGAGGATATATGTGCGTGTGATTGCACGGTATGAGGGTGTATGTGCGTGTGATTGTGCGATATGAGGCTGTATGTGTGTGTGATTGCGCAGTATGAGGGTGTATGTGTGTGATTGCACGGTATGAGGGTGTATGTGCGAGTGATTGCGCGGTATGAGAGTGTATGTGCGTGTGATTGTGCGGTATGAGGGTGTAAGTGCGTGTGATTGCACGGTATGAGGCTGTATGTGCGTGTGATTTTCTCACACTGTTCTCAGTGCCTACATCGGTCCTCTTATTACATATCCTCAGGGAAGGTGGTATTTAAATATCTCCACCTTTACTGTTGGTTCCAGTGCTGGTACAGAATAATTCCTACCTGCAGTCTGGGCTGAACCACTAGAGAGGGAAGAGACTTTACCAGTGTGCTATGTCTCTGTTTTCACAAGGCGGGACACTGGTACGGCACTCCGAAACTATTGATTGTGGGCTCTTTGTCAAGTCCTTTATTTCTGAATAAATTACAAAGCTCGCAAAATTACGTGTTTACATGAATTAATGTTGTGACCCTAACAGTCTGTAACAATAGTTATAGTAAAGATACACTATACTGCCTTATGAGACTTTCTTCATGGGACTAGTGATTATGTCCACAATGCATAGTGTTCAACTTGATTGTTCTCTGTAGCAGATAGATATACATATAATTTATATTATATCTTGTCTAAGCTAGTTTGACAGCTGTGAAGACACAGGTTCCAATCTGATTGTTGTGTAATAACTGTTTATTAAGGCAGGAGAAACATTGAATAAAAGAGAATTGAGCTTCCAGAACATTTTCCCCTGGGGGCCACCTCACATTATATATTTTAATGTACGACCCAGTGTGACAGCACAATACACACACACACACACACACAAACACACACGCTTTGACTCATATCTTTATAGGGATGATCCATTCAGTTCTATGGACATAACCCTAATCCCAACAATGACAACCTTAACCCTACCCACCCTAACCTTAACCATAAATGACCAAAGTACAACACATTTTGACATTTTTCCTTTTTTGAGTGCAGTCCCAGATTTTTATAAAAACCGCATTGTCAAAATAATAGGTTTTCATCACACTGTGGCAACATTTTGTCCCCTCAATGTAATGTATACATACCCCGCCCCGCACCCCGAAGTGTCTTTTTCAGTACAATCCCAAAGGGATTTATCAAGTTGTATACACTGCACATTAAGCTTCACAATAGTTCTTTCTCTTTTAAGGCTTTCTTTGCCTTTCTTTCACATTTGAAATCAGTCGTATACTCATCTTAGCCCCGGTGTCTTTTGTGCACAACTAATTGGCCCCTTAGATAAGGCATCAATTACACGCTCATCAGTGACCCTCATCGGTTACTTTCCCAGTGCCCCAACTGGACCTCACTGCAGAAGGTCGAACTGTAGAGGCACATGTTCAATCACAATGCTTCCGTTTCCTGCCTGGGAAACTACCACCCATGTGTGCCTCATTGGCCAATCATTTTGTAAAAGGAACAGCAACAATAATAAGAATAATGGTAAAAATAGCTCATTTTGATTGAAAAGAGGCATCTGTGTTCAAAAGCAAACAACAGAATAAACACAGTGGGGTTTTTCCCCATGCATTCTACACAAATTAGGGCAAATTATATATTGTGTGCTTGCTATACTGTTAGAGAGGCTTAAAGGAAAAAGGCACCAGACTCATGTGCTTTGACAGGAGTTTGTGCTTTGATGTACTGCTGTAATCATATGCTTCACTGCACTACTACAATCCTGTGCTTTGATGCACTGACAGAAGCATGATCTTTGATGCACTGGTATGATCCTGCACTAGATGCACTGACAGAAGCATGTTCATTGATGCACTGGTATGATCCTGTGCTTTGATGCACTGACAAAACCATGTTTATTGATGCACTGCAATGATATTGTGCTTTGATGCACTGATAGAAG
>JAODLC010000015.1:12910509-12921206 GCA_026781145.1 Hippopotamyrus pictus | reverse complement strand
ACAACTCATCGGTAGTCATCAGGATTGCCATCATACTTAGCAGGGAGCGCCACCAACATTGGAGACGCGGAGTAGAGAGGAGAATCTGGCGGGGTAGTCTGAGACGCTTGTCTCTGCAACAGTTGGTAACCTAGGAAGTAAGTTGTTTGACTTAGTCATGCAGCTACGGAGTCTCTGTGGGGTCCATCTTTGCTTTGGCAAAGTATTCTGTCACATTGGGAGACCAGGGATAACAAGACACCTCAGTGCAGGAGACCGGGGGTTTTATTTGTGAGTCTAGAAAACCGGATCCAAAATGCAAGAGCAGAAATGTACTCGAAAAGGAAGTTTCAGAGGGGCCAGTTGCCGAGGGGAATCCATCTGACGAGTAGCCATGAGACCAGGAACAGGAACACCAGACGGGAAGAGCAGGCAGGGACAGGAGCAGGCTGGACCAGGGTAGGTGGGCAGGCAGGGCAGGTGCAGGCAGAATTAGGGTGAGCAGGGCAGAAGCAGGCAAGATCAGGGCAGGAACAATCAAGGCAGAAACAAGCAGGGTGAAGACAAGTGGAGTTAAGACAACACAGGCAAGACAGAAGACTGTCTCAGTATGGCTCATTTACCTACAACCTACAATATTTCACAACGGTTGGTTTGCAGATGCGCTCTTTTATAGTGGGGGATGGGTGGAGAACCAGTATCCTGCTATTGCACAATCCCTGCTCCTCAAGGCGTGACAGAAGTCTGGTCAGACTATTCACTGCATGGAAGCGATAAGTCTGTTAAGTTACCATAGAAACTGTCAACAGACAGGCGCTTGCGTTCTGAAAACCAAGAAAAATTATGCTGATAAGAATGACTGTTTATTTAAGAGTACAACGTCACACAGGTTTTTATACTAACATGTTTAATAAAACATTAAAACAAATTAATATAGAACTGTTATTAGTCTGCAGAAATTACCTGTGCTGTAACATGAAAATAATCAACACTGACGTGACCTATGTCTGGACCAATAAGAAAATAGTGTTAACCAAAGCCATGGTATATATACACTATTTAAACAAAAGTATTGGGACACACCTCTTTATCATTGAATTCAGGTGCTTCATTTTGACCCATTGCCACAGGTAGGTGCATAACATCAAGCACCTAGCCATGCAGTCAGGTTTACAAATATTTTGAAAAAATTAGTCATTCTCAAGAAATCAGTGAACGCAAGTATGGTATTGTTGGATGCTACCTTAACAATAAGTCATTTTGTGAATTGTTTTCCCTGCTAGATATTCCACTATCAATTGTAAGTAGTATTATTGGAAAACGGAAACTCAGCCATGAATTGGCAGATCCATAAAGTAATCTTGAATACCTCCAAAACGGTAGCAGAGTGCTGAGACACATAGTGTGTAAAAGTCACCAACGCTCTGTTGACTCAGTAAGTACAGAGTTCCAAACTTCCTCTGGAATTAACCCCAGCACAAAAAATGTGCACTGAGAGCTTCATGGAATGGGCTTCCATGGCCGAGCAGCTGCATGCAAGCCTCACATCACCAAGCGCAATGCCAAACATTGGATGGAGTGGCGTAAAGCATGGCGCTACTGAACTGAACTTTGGAGCAGTAGAAGCATGTTCTGTGGAGTGACAAAACATGCTTCTCTCTCTGGAAATCTGATGTATGAGTTTGTGTTTGAAGGATGCTGGGAGAATGTTACCTGCCCGACTGCAGTGTGCCAAATGTAAAGATTGGTAGAAGAGAGATAATGGTATGGGGTTGTTTTTCAGGGGTTAGGCTAAGCCCCATAGTTCCAGTGAAGGGAACTCTTAATGCTTCAGCATGCCAAGACATTTTGGAGAATTCTATGCTTCCAACTTTATTTGAACAGTTTGGGGTAGGCCCTTTTCTGTTCCAGCATGACTGTGCCCAAGTACACAAAGTCCATAAAGACATGGTTGGATGATTCTGGCTTAGAACAACTTCACTGGTCCAGACAGAGCCCTGGCCTCAACACCATTGAACACCTTTGGGATGAACGAGAATGGAAATTGTGAGCCAGGCCTTCATGTCCAATATCAGTGCCTGACCTCACAAATGCTTTTCTGGATGAATGGGAAAATGATGAAGAAAGTGGTGCAGACTTTATCATAATGTTCTAAGATGTGCTGCTGACTAATCAGACTAGACAGTGGGCATACATCCATGACTGTCAGGCTATGGGTGACATGGTAGTATATGTCACACAGAAGCCCAAGTCACACAGTGCCATGTGTAACACTGAAGCTCGAGTCACACAGTGCCATGTGACACAAAGAAGCTCGAGTCACACAGAAGCTCGAGTCACACAGTGCCATGTGTCACACAATGCCATGTGACACACAGAAGCTCAAGTCACACAGTGCCACATGACTCACAGAAGCTCGAGTCACACGGTGCCATGTGACACACAGAAGCCCGAGTCACACAGTGCCATGTGACACAAAGAGGCTCGCGTCACACAGAAGCGTGAGTCACACAGAAGCGTGAGTCACACAGAAGCTCGAGTCACACAGTGCCATGTGACACACAGAAGCTTGAGTCACACAGTGCCATGTGACACATAGAAGCTCGAGTCACTCGGTGCCACATGATTCAGAAGCTTGAGTCATACAGTGCCATGTGACACACAGAAGCACGAGTCACAGAGTGCCACATGATTCACAGAAGCTTGAGTCACACAGTGCTATGTGACACAAAAAAGATCGAGTCACACAGTGCCACATGACTCACAGAAGCTCAAGTCACACTGCCACATGACTCACAGAAGCTCAAGTCACCCAGTGCCATGTGACACACAGAAACTCGAGTCTCACAGTGCCATGTGACACACAGATGCTCGAATCACACAGTGTCACATGACCCACAGATGCTCGAATCACACAGTGCCACATGTCACACAGAAGCTCGAGTCACACAGTACTACCCGTCACAGACAAAACAAACACTAGATGCTTGTCACCCGCCAAAAAACAGGCGATGCAAAATGAGGCGATGGAAATGGATTGTGCCAGTATCAAAATGCATATGTTAATTTCACCTGTAACATTAGTCTCCAACAGCTCAACTACCATCTGAATAAGTCTGTATGATTCAGGATTTCAGCAACTCAAGGACAGTTCTGCAGGATCCCCCTGCATTCCCCTCCAAGATCAAACAACCCTGCAGCATATACTATTTCACACTTTATTACGTATCTTTTCAATACAGGGTTTAATTTTCAGCAGCCAGCATTATAATGATAATAATAATAATAATTATACAGGAATTTCTGTCATTAGAAATCCATGGTGTCTTTCATCTTATTTTCTTGTATGACCGTTGGCATTACCTAATAGTAAACATATTAAAACAGATTGCCTGAAAAGGTTTAATGCAAATTACTGCTCTAGGTACAAATACAAAAAAAAAAAACTGTACGTTTTTAAAATCACAAATTGTCTCCGGTATTTACAACAAATATATCTACCGCAGAATGGATGGGTAACACAGCCACTTCCTTGGGTGAACTGCCGTCTGTGGGGAAAGGTATTTACTTAGTCACCAGCAAGCACCTGTACACGCTGCTGACATTTCAATAAAAGCCCAGAGACTCTGAGATCCTTAATGTTGCTTGATTAAATTCACTTCCACCTATAAGCTATGGATCACTGCTTAAGTATCAGTTTAACGCACAGGGGACTCGCACGCATCTATCAGTGTTAGACGACGGCCTACGTTGCCACTTTCGGTGTCTCTCCAGAGATTATAAAAGGGGTAACAGCTGTTTAGAGAACGAGTCACGGTGGGCGAATTATTGCACTGGGCGAGTGCAATTTCAGAGACAGTATCGCTAAAACGTGAAGAAAGAAGGACGGAAATAATGGAAGCATGGAAAACATAGTAATTCAATGTTATTAGTAGAAAATAGTTAGTTGTCGCCGGTTATATGGGGATAAATGTACTTGAACCTCTCTAATAAAATGTACTGTGAATATTTATATTTATTTATTTTTTGACTACAGAAGTATATATATTTACAGTATATTTTATGAGAGATGTCCATGTAAAAATGATCTTTTTGTTGGTGTATGATTATGATGTCATTTCAATGTGTCAGCTTAGCTGTTTCAAAACCCTTCCATTTTCCGTAACTGCTTATCCTTTAACAACCCAGCTTGGGGTGCCAACCCATCAAAGGGCGTGTGTGCACATGCATGCATACCTATACATACACACACATACCTATGGGCAATTTGGTAACTCCAATTAACCACAGTATGTTTTTGCACTCTGTGTATGTGTATGTGTGTGTGTGAGGGGGTGGGGGGGGGGGAGGGGGACTACCCTTGCACCAAGATATTAATTATTTGAGCTGATAGTAAATGGCTGAGGGGCCCTGAGGAGAGTTTTGGGAACCAAAGTGGTGCCTTTCTAGATTTATGTGTATTTTCTAGCAAATATACACTTTCTACCCAGATAAATAGTCTTTGACTGACTTTGGTATAGTACTGTTCGTGTACATATTTTATTTGGTCCCACATGGGGAAACTCAATTTCATGAAATTTGGTGACTGTAATCAAAAAAAAACAATCTTGTATTTTGTTTGGTTACTTACGGTTAAGGTTAAGGCTGGGTAAGGGTTAAGGTTGTCGTTGCTAGGAATTGGGTTATGACCATAGACATAAATGGAGAGTCCCCACAAAGATATACACACATATCTGTGTGTGTGTGCGTGGGTGGGTGGGTGGGCGTGTGTGGGTGGGTGGCCCAGGTACACATTACATTGTGGGAATCAAATGTCCCCCACAATGTGATAAAAAACTGCTATTTTGATGTTGCGGGGACTATTTTTTATGTTAATCTTTTCACATAATTTAACATGATGGCCTTCTCATTGTTCTTACAGAACAGCAATATGTAACATACAATTTACTGCCATTTGTAACCAAAAAAATGTAAATTGCATTTAATTTCTCAACAGTCTTAATATTAACACAGCTACAGACATATTTTTTCAGTCAAAAACAAATTTGAAGTAGGTTTCTACTGAGCATTTCATTAAAATTAAATCCACTACCAAGGGATTCATTTGCAGTCTTTAAACAGAATGTCATTTGGCTTAGAATGTTTCAGAAAGTTAAAACAGACATTGTTTCTCATTATGTTGCCAGTGCTGATACACGATGAATAAATATGATTAATTTCAGAAGCGGCAGCCTCACCTTGCTGGAAGATTACTGCCCTCTGAGGTATTCTCTGTTAGACAGGAAAGTGGGTAGACTGAGAGATTCTAACATTTAAGCGTTGAATTTAATGAAACTGCTTTAAGTTGTCTGTTTTTAATTTCCATGCCAAGTCATTTATCTACAGCAGCTAACACTTTATTGAGATGAATATTCATAAATGTACACAGTGCCTAATGTCCATAGCTACCACGCCACCTGCTACCTGCTCTGAATCATTATTCAGCTGGTATCCCCCAATCCCTTCCTCTACCATGATGAAGTATTAATCTTTGAGAAGTTTCGGAAGGTACAGTGGCAGGTAGAATGAAGGCACATGTTCATGCTGGGAGGGGAGGGGGTAGATTTCTGAATTGTACAAAGAGCCATTACATTATTATTGCTGATCTTGGCCATGGTACAGGATACTGGAGTCATAGTAGCCTTAATGAATCATGTACATGTAAATCCTTATTTTTGTTAGTTTAACTTTGAGTATAGTAATATGATGAGGCATTACAATGGATTTGAGAAATGTAGTATTCTGTTCTAGCAGAAGTCCTGTTCAGATGTGAAGGAGATGTGGCGCTGATACAGGAACAGTGTTATACTATAATCCGGAGGCCAGATGTCACAGATCTGTAACAGATTGATCTCTAGAACATAAAACTGACCTGGAAGAGAGAATCACTCATTTAGATTACAGTGTAAGTGATTTGCAATATTTCACTGTGGTTAATTTGGAAAGGGCCCATTTTCCCCCAATGCTAATGGTATATTGTTCTAAAAAAAAAATGCATAAAAATGACAAATGAAACAGATTTTTTTTCCCAGGATGGCCCAAATTATTTATGAATATCAATTTTTTAGCTTACTATTTTTGTGAAAGATCGGTAGATTTTTTTTTCCTACTTGACACACACACACACACACACATACATGAAAGGTTGTTATTAAAAAGGTGAGAAAAATATTATAGTGAATGGCATCAAGATTTAAAATAAAAAACATGTTATGTTGATTGTGTATGAAGAGGAAGCATTTAGCTAATCATTGGTGAAGGAAGATGATGGAGAAACTAATTACAATTCAAATGGTTGTACTTAATATCATTTAACGGTTGCAAGGGTGTTGACGAGGAGGACCTTTGAGGTTAATTAACAAGCTCTGGCATATTAAATGCCGTGGCCATTCTTGAAAAGGTAATATATTTGGCTTTTGAATAAGTTAAATTGTGGGGTGATTAGGAATGGATTACCAACATATTTAGCACTCAAACTGCAGTATTTTTTAAGGACTGAAGATACCGCATCAATGACAAAATGCCTGACCTTTGTTTGCAGAAAGGATGCTAAGTTAAAAATAGAAATGTGTGTTTTATCCTATAAATCCTATCCAGATTTTCAGCAAAATCCAGCATTTAAAAACCATACTAGTTTTGATGTGAACTTGTTGGAGCTTTTAGCTAGAGACCCATTTAACACTGAAAATGATTTGAATTTCATTCTTTGTGGTAATAGTTAGCTAACTTTAACAAACAAAAAATATTTTGGTTGGCATTAAGCATTTTATTTTACGATAAAAAATATAACATATTAGATTTATTATAGTTCTTATAGTTACATAGCAATGTTGGGCTGATGAAGATGTAGACATTTGATTATATTATGATTCTCTTTTCATAATACTACACTACACTGTAGATGTAACAGAATGTACTACTGTATATGTGCACTTTACCTTTGCATCGTTGATATCGCAGAATTTAATTTTAGAATGTTTCCTTAAATACATTCATTAAATTTGATGACAAATTTGATCAGAAAAGAAACACCCTCAGCTGGAGTTGTCTACAACACATTGTGGATTGTTTGCTTTCAGATTTAAGCAGCCTCTTTCCAGTTGACTGGGACATCAGGTAGGGGACCGTCTTGGATTGGATGCTCCTGCATCACGGGACACACTTCGGACCACGGGAGGACGCAACAGTCCCTGCAGGGCTCCCATGTGACTCGGGGAGAACATGCAACCTCCACAAACACCGCAAGAGATGGATTCACTCCTACAGTCTCGGAGGTGTGAGGCCACCCATTTAGGCACTGAGTCACCAAGCCGCTTAGCCGTGTCATCCAACGTGCATTACATTTAGCACATTAAAAAGGCAAGAAATGATTAAAGAAGGGAATGTGAACTAACAAGCAGCTGACAAACCATTGATCCAAGTTTATTAACCCTAAATGTGAAAATGTCGAATCCTATTCTAACTCACTTTTTGAATTTGGAAAAGAAAGTTTTTCTTCTTTTTTTTGTTTAAATGTGCTACATTTCATATGCAAAATTATTACAAGGATACTCTGTGAAGCCAGACTCAGACCTTCGAATGATATTCATAGATTTTTCACACACCATTTGTTATCTATCAATCTGAAAGTGACCGGTGATCATAGACAGACAGTGGTTTCGTAATAAACTTTGCCCTTGGGGTTGGCTGAAGCTTAGGGTCGACCTCACAGCTCTGCTGCTATGGGTTTTATTCTGACCTGACTCTGTGCGAGGGGGAGGATTGTATATTCTCAGAGTTTGTGCTGGGTTTTTCCCACAGTCCACAGACAGCCAGTTAGGGGGAACGATGTCTTGAAATTGCCATAGTGTATGGCCAATTTCCTGGGAAAGGCCCCCTGTACTGCATAAGCAGTTATGAAAAATGGGTATGTATTAACAAATAATAAAAATATCGCAGGCAGTCATACTTTAAATGGATGTAGATGCTTTGACTTTCCAGTCAGCTATGCTAGACACTGAATGTGCTGAACAGTGAAAGCAGATGAGTGAAACGTTAAGCCTGTATTTCACTGGGTAAGCTTTTAAATATCTATTTAATACATATAATGGTTCTGCCTACAGAGAGGAGTACCGGACACATGCCTGCAGCGAGATGCGAAATCACTTGCAGCAAACCATGTACGCACCTGTGTCTGGGTGAGTTGCTGTCTCGGACACATGTGAAAAGTAAACCGGGTCACTCCGAACGCTCAGGACGTACCAGACAACATCTTTTGTGGTCATCTGTAGGGTCCAGACTGAATACGTGAATCACACCGGGGCAGATGAATGTCGCCGTTCGATCAGTCCGTTTGAATCACATTCCATCTGTTGCTGGACATACGAGGAAACCGTGAAGCAAAATAAATCCTGGATGGCAATAAGTTTATGCACAAGCCGTAAATAACTTTGGGGGCTGGAGAGTCCTGCATGCCCGGCATGTTTTGGCATCTGGTAGCTGTTGATTTTATTTGAATTTCTAAAATGAAAATGTCAGTTTCCTTGGAAATAATTTATCAGACTCATGCTAAATGCTAATTAGTGTCAGTGGATCTGGTCTCTTAACTGGTCATTTTTCCTATGTTTTCCAGTCTTGTTTTTCAGTTTATTTATAATATATGCAACTATGACCCTAAGTCATTCAGCCTCTGTGGTGCTCGAAATTCTCCAAAGTTCCATAGTCCAGTATAGAGTGACTAAATAACTTGCAGTTTCATCTCAGCAGACAGATATCCTATTTCAGAAAAGATAAATACATTAGTCCTGCAGAAACAGGGCAGCGTGATGAATTCGGGGGGTTAACACTGTGGCTCCACATCTCATGACTGGGGGGTTGAAAGCCGCCTCTGCTCTGCGTGTGTGGAGTTTCCATGTTTTCCCTCTGCTGCTTCCTCCTACTGTCTAATGATGTCTGTAGCATATGACTGTGAGTGTATATTTGGACTAGCATCCCACTCAGGCTGCCCCACTATGTAGAGGTGGACATCTCAGTTCCAGAAAGTACAAATCCAGACCAAGATTTAGTTTCAACCAACCAGTTGAGTACTCTGTGAATGAGACTCTTTATACTTAACTGGTTGGCTGGAACAAAATCTTGCATTTTTACTTTCTGGAATTGAAATGTCCACCTCTGTCCCCACGTTCTCTGGCATAGGCTTGAAACCCCCCCCCCCCCCCAACCTTGACAGGATAAGAAGATAGATTAATATATGTATTGCAAAGCCATCAGGATAACACAGAAAAAAAAGATTGGCAGTCTATAAGAGATAATAGTTTTATTATGCTTATCCGCATGTATGTTTTAAATTACTCTCCAATGCATTTCTGTGAATATATCAAGCAGAAAGTAAAAGTAGGACAATTGCGAATGTCCACAGGGTGTAGACAAAATAATGGAAACTACACATGAAAAAGGACTTTTACTTTGAAGTAGCTAAATCACAATTACAAACGCAAAGTTGTATTAGGCTGCAGCCCCAGAGGTGCCTGTGAGGAATGCAGACGAGACATGGCTGGGGGCGGCTGATTACCGCGGGCGGGGGGGCGGGTCCACCTGCCCTGAAACGACTTAAATGCGTGCCATTGGCAGAGAGGAGGAGTGGGAAGGAGTCGTGCGTGGGACCCATGGAGGACGGGGACAGGGTTGGACTGGCCATCTGGTATCCTGGGACTTTTCCCAGTGTGCCGTTAGGTATGTGGGCCAACAAAATTTATCATAGGGGAAGCCCCTCCCACCTTGATCAGCGATATTTATCGCTCGACAAAGGCTATTATGGGGACCCCCACCCCACTCGGCAAATTTACCGTGGTCTGGAGCCGATTTTTAATCTCGGTCCAGCGCTGGGTGAGGATGTCAGTGTTGCCTGCAGAGTCAGATGCCTGGAATCACAGGAAACGTGACTGACTGCCCCACGGATGAATCTTCACAGAGAGACCGTGTCGCCAAAGAGGACCAGTGGTAATGAGCAGAAGGTCACTGACAGGGATACTTAGCAGATGGTCGCTAAACACCACAGCAGGTCATCCTTGAAAATTACCGCGCAAGTGAATCCGCACCTCTGTGACCCAGTCTAAACACATACTGTATGTTGCGAGTGTCACAAAACTGCAGAAAAGCTGTTTAGAAGCTGTTTTTACCCAGGGTTAATTCACAAAAACTGGTGTAAATAGCAAAAATCATGGACCTCTGAGCAATGGTAAAAATAATATGGTCTGATTAGTCATCTTTCACATTTTTCCTACACATGGTTAGAGGTATGGTTAGAATGCCAGGGCCTGTCTTCAACCCCCAATGTCTGCTGCCAGCTATTAAACATGCTGGGTAATACATAATGTCATGGGCCTCTCGTGGGAGCCATTAAGCCTGGTAGTTGCTTTGCATGGTCATATAAAATTCAAGAAATATGAGAACATTTACTGGACCAGGTGCACCATATGGTGCAAACACCATAGCTTATGATGTTACTATGTTCCAAGGTGATAATGATCCCTGCTGAACAAACTCATGTGGCTTCATGAACATTAGAATGGAAATCTTCCATGGCCGCTCGGATAAACCAAAGCTAAACGCTAAAGCTAATAGTCCTATATCCCAGCATTCCAATAATCACTGAAGTTGATCTTATGGCTAAGAGTGTCCCAACTCCTTATTAAGTGTCA
>JAODLC010000015.1:12895627-12910409 GCA_026781145.1 Hippopotamyrus pictus | reverse complement strand
TCCTATATCCCAGCATTCCAATAATCACTGAAGTTGATCTTATGGCTAAGAGTGTCCCAACTCCTTATTAAGTGTCAGTTTTATGTTTACTCATTTCCTGCACAAAAAAAGTTTTATAAATAGATCACACTCTGATTCCCATGACAAAATGAATTAATGCATGAATGTATTTTCATATTTTGCATAAAACTCTTGCTATTATTGTATGTGTTTGCTTATGGTAATGAAGCAGTGGTGGGCTTTAATGTAATTGTATTTTTAAAATGCATCCTTTGTTTCTGACAATGGGACAGATACAGGGTACAAACTTAGGCACACAAAGGAGAGTATTTCTTTTAGAATTGCAAAATTAATGCTGTTATTGAAGATGAGCTGGGCTTGGTCTTCAAAAGTGGTTCTTCTAATTGTATAGCGCTAATCTTTGCATGGCCACTAAATTGCAACATATCTCTTGGCAACCAATTAGGAAAATGTGTACATTGGGAGGCAGGCTATACAAACATGAGCCAGGGTCTGGCTGATCCCAAATTAGGCCCCTTCATCGATGAAGTTCCTCCCAAACTGCAATCTTTCCAAGTTTGTAATAAAGGGGACATTTACAGGTCATACAAATTACAGGTCATACAAAACTATATGAAGAAAAACTAAACAAACCAAATAAATTGTTGCATTGAAGTCAGGGTCAGGGAATGTCTTAATAATTCAGTATAATTAAAATGTACGTGTGGTCTGTATCTTCAATAATCACACAAAGACCATTTGTTTAGTGTAAGGTGCATATACCCCACTTAATATAAATTGTATTAAAACAAAACTTTTTGAGTTATTCGTGTGCAATAAGTTCTAGTTAGTGAGCAGGGCAAATGAAGTTACCGTTTTTTAATATATTTAACAAACAATGGAATGAATGGTTTATGTGCTTGTATTCAAACTTTCCAGTCTGCTGGGTTCTTACACTGAATCACCAGTAATAATGACAAGTATGATAAATATCAAAGCATCAATTCAACCCGTGTTTTATTGATGCAGACAGAAGAGCAAATTCAATGACGATTCATTTGCACTATTAGCTAGGAATCATTCCCATTACCATCGTCATGCTGAACAGCTCAGAGAATTTGCGAATGAGAATGGGGCTGGCAGGGACTGGAAGGTCACCGACTAAAAGGAGCCTCTGTATTTGCATGCAGAGTGCGCTGTTGAAGCTCTGCCAACAGAGGCACCAGCATGTGGAGCCAAAAGTCATCCCAGACTCCCAGCGACCCACTGTGTTTGTGTGCAGAGTGTGTCACTGAGCGCTAAGCCAAAGTCGACGCACACTTCCTGAGAACAAAGCAGAGCTGATACCTCACCTGAGGCCCGGAAGGGTAGGGCTTATTGGTACTGCGTTCCCCCGAGAGCCTTTTCATGTCTGAATGGTGTTTTTAATAGCTACCTCTGCTCTATCAACACCCATCTCGCTGAAGTCTGTATCCAGCTAGAAATCAAACTAGCTAGAAATTACAGTATGCCGGTAAATACCTGACTCCTATGTGCAATTACAAGCCCTTCATCACGATGCTCTTCAAAAGCCTCGCAGATGTGCAAATAGGTGAGAGTACACAAAGGTTGTGGCTTGCTGGAGGGGATTCATTTGTTCACCTGTAAGGGTTTCCATCTTAGGGTGATGCATGCTGTACGTCATGTATGGGCGTGACGGAAGCGGCCGAACAATTGTTCTCCATGATCGATGGTCTGCTGGACAGGAAATGAGAGGTGGCGAGCCCATCATGCTAATCGGGCTAATGAAGTTAACAGCGCAAATGGAGGCAGTGTAGTGTGTAGTGGTGGAAGCTTGTTAGCTTGTGGCTCATTCCTACACTCTGTAGCACGTATGACTGCTTCACATTATCTACCGATGGAACTTAAGGACTGGGCTCAAGAGGCCGGGTAGAGACTGACCCCAGGAAATCTGTCACCACAGGGACAAATTGGAATTTCAGGGAATGGTGAGCCTGCAGTTCTGGTACAAATTGATCATGGGGAGGCCATGTAGCGCCCGTCAGTGCAGATGAAAGGGACATCCTGATTTTGCAGAGTTCGACGTGTCCCTAGATCGACAAGGGAGGGGGTTGCATTTCACATCTTTAACCAATCACAGTCTTCATTGTATGACATCAACAAGGTCCGATTTTTTTCTCATCCTTGAGCCAGGGAGAGTGTGTGACTCCGTGGGCTTAACCCCTGTGCCCGGGTTCGGAAGGTCGCCATTTCAAGCCTTGTTATAATAATAATTATTATTATCATCATCATCTATGGTGTAATTTATTGTTTGTACAGTATCACTTATTGTCTGTGTACTAGGGAGCCGGAACCAAATTCCTTGTGGCAGAACACTTGGCGAATAAAGCTGATTCTGATTCTGATTCTGATCAATAACATCATGCAAAAATAAAGATGCGCCTTTATTTTGCTCTGTACAGCCTTTTCAGGTAAGCATGTTCCTATGTTTTGCATCTATGATGCAAACAAAATAAAATGGGTCCCTTACAAATCTGTGCGCCTTGCTACTTAACAGGAAACACTGGTTTTAATTAATGTGGTGATGTCATACAATGACAATTGATGAATGGTGAAACTGGTTGACGAAGGGACACATCGAGGTCAGCAAAATTAGGACATGCAGGGAGAACACTTAGCTGCCACATTGCTTCTGGTTCACAGAAACAATACAGAAAGCCTGAAACAGATTCTAATTCTGCCTCTTTTAGACATGCGAAGATTTGCTAGACTAACTGGGTTTGTGTCGCCTGGGGTTGACTCCAGAACTTCCCATGATCCAGATCAGGATTGATCCAGATCAGGATGAGTGGTGGTTGGAATATTTATGGATGGATTGATGGATGGATGGAGGGATTGATGGATGGACATGTCTCATGGCATCATTTGATACTGGTTAATAGAAAGCAAAAAGAAGTAAAAAAAAAAAAAATCAAGATAGAAATCATGACAATAGCCTTAAGTCGAAAAATTTCTTCTCCAAGAGCACACAGCAAGGAAAGGCAGGTCGTGATGCTGTCGCGTAGAGACTGTGTAGTCTCCTGGAGACAGTGTTGATGCAGCCACCTGGAGATAATTCTATCACTTGAAGTCACATAGATATGACACTGTCACCCGGACACTGTTATCTTCTGGAGAATATGTCATTGGGAGACCTCAATGTCACCTGAAAGCGCTGTTGATACTGTAACCTGGAGATGATCTGTAGCCACGTGTTTGATTTTGAGGATGACACCATTAAATGAAAGCGACTTTCCCAGCACACAATCGACATCTAGCTGTCTGGTTTTAGTATAACAACATGGTTTCAGGGGACAGTCAAACCGGTAACATGCTGTGGCTGAGTTATGAGGTATAGGTCCCCAACCTACTGGAAAATCCCACCAGCATTACAGTGACATATAATTTCCACCGTTTCAAGCTATGGAGCACGTATGCTTATGTCAGTTTGGGTAGCTCACTTTACAAGTGTCTTCTGCAGTCCTGTCAGGTATTTGTATGATATGAATCCCAAACTAACAGCAATAGAAATCATTGATCTTCAGCTTTCAGTGAAGGTACCAGAGGTGGATAGTTCAGGTCTAGAAGATAAAAATCCAGACCCAGGTTACCATTGACAATAGATACGTCTGTCAGTATTGCATCAGTGTTGTGCCTGTTTCAATCCAGTACTCAGTCCTGGTAGCTATCAGTATGCATCAAGTAGCTCTGCAATCAGAACTCACAGAAACCACAAAAGCCCACATTGTTTTGTTACTAAATATTGCTGATTCTATAACTTTGCTGATGACCTGTAAGTCACTTTGGATTAAGTCCACAAAAGCATGGGAATGTAAAAATATCCATCCATCCATCCTTGTTCCACCTGCTTATCTTTGTCAGGGTCACAGGGAGGTTTGGAGGCTAATGTCAAAACATGGGAATGTAAAGTGTATGACTTGATAGTTCGACTCAAATCTAAAAGGGCTGATGTATATTTTACAGGCGTAAACATGCGAGGGGTCGGTTTTGTTTTCCTTCAGACAATGATGGAAAATTACAGGGTATCATTAGCGGAAGAATATAATATAGATGCTTTCTTGTGAACTATGAGAGTGAGGAGGAGAATGCTTCTCCTCGAATGCATGAACAGCTTCCTGTACAATGGCATTTTCAGTTTGATGGAGAGAACCAGTAGAATCCCAGGCACACAAGCACAAGAGCTAATTAAAAAGGCAGCTTCTGGATCATTATTTCTGAATGCTGAGCAGAAAACAGGGTGCCTAGTTTGAGTTCCTGAAGCCAGCATCAGGATTGCCTGCCTGCCTTATTTTTCTGGTGTCTCCCCCATATCTCTCACACCCTCTTACATACATTCCTTAACAGTCATGAAGACACCCTGGTGCTCTAAGCATCAATACCTACCCCTCCCCCACCCCTCCCCAGCCTGCCTCAAATTTCTCCTAAGAGATGTGGGGTTAAGGAGCATAGCGTCAGGGACTCTGGAACTTTCTCGCACCCCGATGATGCCTGACAGAAGACTGAGTGAGCTACGAACATAAGGAGACAGGCGAAGTCAACGGGTGAACTATGTCAAGTACGGAGATGAGTGTTGAGTCATGTTGAATGTAATATTTACTTGCTGCCGGTATATTATAAATGCTGGGCTCGGTCACCGTCTTTCCTGTAGCAACGTGTGAAATGCCCTCGGCATACTAAGCACGATTGCACCCACAGAGAGCTTTTTATTCCACAGAACAATTTTAGAGCTACGCTGATTAATGCCCCCCCCCCCCCCCCCTTTTTCCAAGCCAGGAGAACTGGTGGGTTCAACATGCATCACATCCCCAGTGTATCCTTACTTATTGTGACAGTGGTTTAACAGATGCTAATAATGTCAAAACAGGTTAAGACCAGAAAGGCCCCAAATTAGCCTCCCTCATACATATGCGTTGCCAGTGCTATCAGTGGACCCACAAAACAGTCAGAAGAATTGGAAATGATCCAGGTCGGTAGAGGTCAAACCTCATTAGAAAAACAATTACTGCTGGTGTTCTGATTATGGTCAAATGTTGTCGTATTAAAAATACCTTGATTCACGAGGGTGATTGGCTGAGATTTTTTTTAAATTAAATTATTTGAAGGCACGATCTGTTTCCTGCATTGTGGACATTGTTTTAAAAATACCCACTAACATTCCGTAGGACTCCATGGAGTGCCAGAAACATTTGTTATGCTGTCATCTTAGTGGGAGGCTGAACACAGTGATAAACAGATGGTTCATTAACATACCCAGAAATTCTGTCTGAAATGTCACCACCACTCAGTTACACGCAGTAGCTGCACTGAAAGTTTTAAAATAGAATTCCATTATATGTTAATCGCTTTGACGAGATGCTACTGAAATGGTTATGGATCACGCTTGCCTCAGAACGAGTTGTATAATGGATTGTTTAATTGTGTAATTAAAATGCACAAGAAAAACTGCTTTTTTCATAATTGGCAGCTTGCTTAAATCAGAGAAAGAGGTAAAAATCACCACACATCTTGAGAATTATAACTCTATCATAACAATATAATAAAATAATCATTTATGTAGTTTGAATTTAGAATGGATTATTCATGGAAATTGATCTTGCTTAGTCTTCAGTTTGCTTTATTAAGATCTGGAGTATCAAATTAGTGAGTAAGCACCCCCAGGTTTTACAAACTTCTCATTTACTGTAGATCTTTCCTCAAGGCAGGGGAATGGTACATATCTAATGGTACAAATCTAATGGTACACATCTGAGATTATTTAAAGCACTTTATGAATTGCCCTACATCAGTTGCAAAATAAACATATGTAGTGGCACCTTGTGTAAACTCAATTTGTACTTACAGTAGGTTAGAGAAACCTTGGCTAAGTCTGAGACAGCTGGTAAAAGAGAGTCAGGATCGTACATGTATTTCTGGTAACTAAACATTTGTGTGATTATATTACTTTGATCAATCCATCCAAACTTGTTACCCCAACTAGATAATAGACCACTAGAAAGCACCTTTATGCACCTTGTGGTCCAACAAAAG
Organism: Hippopotamyrus pictus; assembly: GCA_026781145.1. NCBI lineage: Eukaryota > Metazoa > Chordata > Actinopteri > Osteoglossiformes > Mormyridae > Hippopotamyrus > Hippopotamyrus pictus. The sequence goes on along the minus strand of JAODLC010000015.1, from coordinate 12,904,322 downwards.
CAAGAAGAGCATCTATTGAAGTTGCTCTGCTCAGGATTTTTCAGTTTAAGGGAGGTGAAGTGGAGTTCACTGGACGGTCATTGGATGCATTTCTGTTGTTATTCTTGAGACGAGTAAGGGTAAACTCAGGGCTGTTGTGTTTTAGTTGGAAGCGCATACTTGGGCAATGCTGTCTACAGTGACAGCACTGTAAGCAAGACAGCACTGGGAGCACGCCACGTGGAAAGCAGGGCATTTCAGCAGGGTTTTCTGCAGTCGACAAATGCATTCATTAATATTTATGCATCCTGGAGTATTAAATAAGTGGACATGGACAAGGCTGTATTTATATATATGTGGCATTAGCTCAATTTAACAGAATATATGGTATGTTCATTATTGATTTATATTATATTTAGTATTTGTTGCCTTGCATTTCTCTAGCACAGATGAGGGCACTGTTAAATAATGACATGGATCAATTAAGGTCACAAGCTGGTAATGACTCTTTGTTAATCCTGCCTGGCTGCACAGCCAATGACAGGTGGCCCAGTGAGTTATGCTGGCAGCGTGGGCTGCTGAGGTGCCCCAAAGCAGCACCATGCAGAAATACCGCAGTATCACGGTACAGAGATGGGAGAGCGAGCAGTGGGCACCGTCGAGGTTATATCGATCCCAAGTCTCTCTAGCTCTCTGTCTTTAGGCTGAATAGGATAGATAGGATAGCTGAGGGACTTTAATCAACATCCACAGCATTGATTAGTGTTTATAGGCACGATACAATTATTGCCTGAAGTATTTGTATTTATTCTACTATTAATCACATCCTCATCACAAACAGCAGTATGCACCCTGTGCAGTTCAATGGAGGTGTAAATGAACTATCTAAAGAAGAATTAGAAGATTTATTCATTTTCAAGGACAAAAACACTCAAGATGTAATTCAAATTGCATCAGGATTTATTTTTGGTCACATGACAAAGGGTTCGTGCTAGGATTGAGGTCTAGGGTTAGGGTTAAGGATTTTTGTGTTTGTGAGCTCGGGTGTCTTTCTGCAAGAGAGAGGTCTTTGTGAGGAGAGGGATTTTTGTGCGGTCAGGGGTATTTCTATGCTTGAATGTACTGCGTCCAGCCTGAAATAGTCTCATCCCTCTGTTGTTCCCCAACTCCCCTTGAAAATGCAAATTAATATCATTCAGCTGACCCTCAGATATAAACAGTTGACAGTCCCAGATGCAGGTATCCAGCCTCTGGTATTTTTCCTCTGAAAACAAATATGCCTGTTGAAGTGTGCGAACATTTCAGGGCACTAGGGGATAATATTACTGCAGTTTTGCCTTAGTATGGATGAGCAGTAAGGCCTACCCCATCCCAGAAGATAAGTAACATTTCGGGGTGGAATTTAGCCTCATTTACAATATCACAAGAGGCCCAAAGACTGCAGAGATAAAGAGGGAAAATGCCAGTGTGAGACTCTCCCTGTGTCGCTTTAACATTCCACACGAGCTTCTATAGGACTCCGACAGCCCCTAAGTCCACCTGGCAGCCTGCCGAAAGCTGCCCCGACCCAATCAGTCTGCATCTCCAATAGAGATGCTCTTTTTAACGCACCTTTGCCGTTCCCGCGTTGTGTACAACTGCACGTCAGACACGGCAATAATGACATCTTACACTTTTCTGCCGTTCGGTTTAAGGCTGAGCATTTTATTTGCTTAACACCATATTGAGAGCAGACTGGTCTGCAAGAGGGATTAGTGAGTGTGAGGTGAGTGATAGTAGTTCACTATAGTGAAAATATATCAGATTTAGTAATCTCTGAATTTTATAATAATTTTAAATTAATGTGAAGTGCTGTTGCTCAGCTTTTCATTTTCCTCAGCTAATCCGTATGGATTCACATTTATTTTGTTTTTGTTATTAGACAGAAGTGACGGTTGCGAGACAGCAGCATGAATGCCAGGATACAGTAGTGGGCAAAGCTGAGGCACCGCCTATCATTTTTGGCATTATGCTTTAAAAATCGCTACACAAAAATTGGTGGTAGTGTTTATAAGCAATCGAAGAATCTTACAAAAAAAATCAGACATTGGACAGTTCAATAAAGTTCCGCAGTTCTCTAAAAATTTAAAGTGTTTGCACAATTTTGGCCACGAGTGTAGGTGAGCGCCCGAGTAACATTAGCAACTGCTGCAGCTTTTCTGAGAAAATGGGATAGTGATACACAGAAACACTGAAAGTATCCCTCTATCCAATCCAGGGTGCCGGCAGCCAATCCCAGGAAGCACAGGGTCTGCGGTGCCTTGGATGAGATGACAGCTAATCACAGGGCACATCCACCACCACACACTATGGGCAATTTAGAGACAGCAGCTCACCTAACTGGAAATGTCTGAACTGTGTGAGGAATCCCAGGTAAATGCAGAGGGAGCATGCAAACTCAGAACCAAAGCAAACATTGCAAATTACTAATCACTTAGCATTGTATAACTAATTATACAATTTCTATATTCTACTGTCACCCAAACCATGGGTCACTCTTTACTGGAGGGGACATGAATAATGTTGTAATATATGCTTACTTAATGCATTAATTAAACAGTAACTAAGTAGTTACCAAAGTTAAGTTAATTAACCAGTAACTCAAGTACTGTAGTTACCAAACCTTGTTTAAAGACAAAAAATCTGTCTGCATACATTACAAATGCATATCCATCCAAATATATCCATCCATCCATCCATTTTCTAACCACTTACCCTGGGCCATGGTAGCGAGGGCGGCCTGGAGCTTATTAGACAAATATTTCAACTTATAAAAATAATGCCTAAATTATCTTAAAATAAACAGTGACACATTCAAAGCACTGTTATTACGTTATTACTTTAATACTTCACATGTTATTGGATGTGATATGACCATCCACTGAAGATAAAGTTCAGCAATAAAAATTAAACTTTTTCTTTAACTAAAACTTAAGACAAATTTAAAGAAATTTATGAACCAGAACTATGCAAACAGCACATAAGCTGATATCACATAGGTTTATTGTTCATCATTTAGTATTGTTCACTCATGTGTGAAATTAAAAAAAAGGCAAAAAACAGACTCAACCTTCAGTTCCATCCTGGACTGTGAATTTGCATAAAATTGCATCCACACTTATCGACATTCAAGTGCTTACTTTATTTCCTGCTGTCATTACAGACACGTCTGAAAGGAAAGGGGGCCGGCAGAAAGGCTGCGGGACCACCTGTGCGATAATGCAGCAAGATAATCAGAGAAGCAGTTGCATTTAATCCACCTGTGTAAGCCTGCAATCAGCGGGGATCGTTGTAATCTCTGCCTTTCTCTGCTTTCGCACCACTGTCGGGAGAAAAACGATTCTGAGAGACAAGTTGAAGTATTTGTCCGCACTTGAAAATTCATCAAAGAAGCTAATGAATAGAACGAAATCGAAAATGAGTTTAAAACTGATGTTTGGACTGTAGTTTTTTTCTTTTTCTTTTTGTCTTTATTCAAAAAGCAAAGTTCATAACGTAACAAGAAGGAGAAATATGGCGTGTTTGTGGCTTTTAAATTGAAATGTTTTTTTTGGGGGGAGAGCTACTGTAGAGGACCACCTGACGTGAAGAGATTGGAAGAAAGAACCTTGGGTTTGTTTCTGAAGGTTCCCTCTTCCAAGGGTGAACAGGGCAAGACGACAAGCTGGACGACGGTCATATACCGAATATCACCAAAAAAACGCAACAAAACAAAACACTACTTCTAGATCACGCAAAAGCAGACTTTTTCACGTAGTCCTTGTGATGGGCAGTCAGTGTGAGATTACTATGAGAGAGAATGATAATAATAAGGCTCGGGGAATGACTCAAAATAAAATTCAGTACACATATCAGCATCACCCACGGTCGCTAAGTAAGAAAAACTATTTCTGTCTATAAAAAGACAATATTTTTCCACTCTAAAGTTTTGCAAGTGCTAAAGTTGATTGCAGATGGGTACTGCTGTACCTGTCTTTGCCCTGTATGAATCTCTGGAGGGAGTCAAGCTCTGCAAGGCCGTGCTGCGGCAAGCTAGAGGAAATAGGTCATGTCTCTTTATCCAGCAAGTAACGATTCAGGTTGAATAAATCATTACTCTCATTCACCGCAAGCGCTTTGAGTGATTCTGGTCCAGCATCTCCCACCGAGTTTGTTAAATTCCTCTGATCCCAAAGGTTAGCGCTGACTTCATTAATCTGAAAGTGTTTCATTTAGATCGTGAGGACAATGCAGTTGCAGGTGCAGGGTTCTGGCGTGTTCTTGGTGGGTTTTCGGCCCAGAAATGGCTAATCAGGTATGCCTGGTGCAACTTGACAGTCCTGTCCCCATCTCCCAGTATGCCCTGATACAGCACATTGTACAAAATTAGGTTAAGAGTGACAGGCACATTCTCCCGTATATGAATCCTCACAAGAACAGAAACACATTAATATTCTGCCTTTACATTTTATAAATTTATGTTTGGCTAACCAGCTCATAATCATTTTTTTTACTGATGTACTAAATCATGCTCATCTCTGCCTTTTCTTGGAAAAAGGTAAATGTCAGACAGATATGTCGTTAAAAAAAATTGAGTTATGAGTACAGGCAGTTCCCAGATTACGAATGAGGTCTGTTCACTAAGTCTGTCTTTAAGTCAAATTTGTAGGTCGGAAAAATAATAATACAGTACATAGTAATCATAATAATGATAATAATTATACAATAATAAAAAAATAACAACATACAACTTCAAGCTGATGAACGACTGAAGTCATACAATGTTTTCTTGAGTGTCACAAAGCAGTATGTTCGTTACTATGAACCATTGTATTTAATCAGAATTTTAAATTTAATAGGCTTTATGATAGTCCATTTGTAAGTACAAGTTGTAAATCTTTAACCCAGGGACTGCCTTTATACAGGACTGACAAATTTTGTTTGCATATTTTCTCATGCAAAAATTGACTGCAATCAGGAGTCACCAATGATTAAGAACCTCACACGGTAAGTTATGTATATTTATTGATGGAGATGAACCTTGTAAAATACAGTTTGCTTTTGATATCTGGGGCCTGATCCTAGGGAGCCGGACACACATTACGGGGAGGCGGCTGAGGAGCGGCGTGAGGAGCGGCGTGAGGAGCAGCTGAGGAGCGGCGAGAGGAATCTGCGCCGATAACATCCACACATCCATCATAGATGGTGCATGGACAGCTGAGCTGACTTTCCTGCCCCCTAATCTGACCAGAGAGCCCATCCATGCTGAGCAAACTATATTTCCTGCTGTCACTTACGTTTGTTTTTCTGTATCACTATGATTTTGTTTTCGACCTCCTCGCGCCTAATCCTTCAGTTACTCCTGAAAAAGAAGAGTCGAAAAAATGTTCTCTGATTCACATTCCCGTCCACTTCCTACCGCTAATGGCATAAATCTTAGACCATTATGTATACTGAATGCTAAGAACCCATTGATTCATCTGTTTTTTGTACCTGTGTGTCCTATTGTGGGGGTGTCTGAAGCCTATCAGCAGAAAACAGCCCAGTATGGGGTGCCAACCCATTGCAGGACACACTCACACCTACGGGCAATTTGGTAATTCTAGTTAATATTAGCATGCTTTGAGACTATGGGGAGGAGCCATCGGAAAGCCCACAGCAACATGGGAAGGACATGCAAACTCCACACACATGGACCCGTGGCAGAGACTCTAACTCTGGGCCCTGAGGTGTGAGGCAATAATGTCAACCACTGCCCCACTACACTAGCCCACTGTATGCATTCTCCCTGTTCAACTCAGTGATAAATCAGTTGTAAATTTAAAAACGTATGTCTTTTGGGCTTTGAAAATCCTACAAAGCATTTTCCCGTGTGTTTGCATTGCTTCGTGGGTAGACAGTGCAACCAAACAATTATATCTGCACTTATACACCCAGTGGCCACCGTAGTAGGTGCACCTGCTGATTAACCCAAACTGCCTGCTCCTCCAAACAGCAAATCACGCGGCGTCGACCCAATATATACAGCGTGATCTAAGCAACCGTAAACATGTTGCGATTGCCGTGGCCAGACCCGGTGCTTCCAGCATCTCAGAAACAGCAGCCCTCCTGAGATTTTCACATACTACAACGGCTGGAGTTTACAGAATGAAGTAATGAACAAAAAAAAAAAAAAAACATCCAGCCGCTGGCAGTTCTGATGCTGAAAACACCTTGTTAACGAGAGAGGTCAGAGGAGAATGGCAAAACCTGTTACAGCTAATGGGAAGGCCACAAGTGTAAAAATAACAGGTCAGTACCTCAGTGGGGCACACAAAGGCATGTCTCATGCACAAGTCACCAAGCCTTGAAAGTACTTCTGGGAAAAAATACGGGTGGTACCTGGTACTGTTTTGGAGCAGCTAACAAAATGGCCACTAAATGCATATCACAAATAAGCTTATCTGCATAATAGTAGAAGCTGCAAAAAATAATTACAGATAATAATAGCAATTTGTATTATTAAAGAACAAAAACATACAACAATGTAGGTACTGTATTGTGGTGGTATTTGTTTACTGAAAGCTTAAACGTTTATTTTTTCTTTCTGGGTAACTTTTGCTTTACATACTGTACAAAAAGATTATTTCAAATTTCCAAGCTAGAGCCACAAAACGGACTGTAACAAAAAACCATGAACTTTCTCGCATTTACTGAGTGTGAGGCAGAGTGGGGGATAGCTGGGAAGCCCCCGAACCTGATCGACAGACCAGTAACAAGCTAACGATCACTTCCTGGAGCTTCCCTAAGCAAAGACCAATCAAAGACTCAGTTAATGGTGGGGGGTGGGAGGCCTCCGGTGGCCGGCAAACTGGGAGAAAGTTGGAACGCCATAATCTGTCTGTTTTCATTGGAAGGAGTGTGCGTGGCCGCAGCGAACATCACGATCGCCCAACAAGCGTGAGGAGTACTGTGTGTTTTCATTACCCTTCGGAGACTTCCGTTGCGTTTATCTTTTTATCTATATTTTAGTCACTGTGGTCATATCCCTCTTCTCAGACAACCCTCGGATCACATTTACTTTATGCCGTCTTTTTGTTGATTACATAAAGCACCAGTTCAGCCAATGGCTGCTCATCTGCTCTCCTCCTGTTATATTGCAGACCAGGAAATAACTGCTAAGAAGTTTAATTAAAAACCTGGAAGACGCTAATGCTATGAAAGCCCTACTCTCTGAGTTTTGGCTGCTTGCCATGCTTTCAAAATAACTGCATTACTACATTACTGATCTCTCTATTATTAGAAGTTTTGCCAAACCATTTATTCGGAACTAGCTAAATAACTTCTGCTTATTTTCACATACTTAAAAGGTGTCACTGTCCTGAAAAGCCACTGAATGTCATGTCTATGCATCTCTTTCATGTAGTCATTTTATCACATGACCACAGGTCACCTTTACATGGATATAAGCGTGTCATAAGCATCAAATTTTGTTCCCATAATGCAATGGACTGAATCAGCCAGATTATGTGTTTTTCTGTCAGGTGACAAACAAACCTTTTTATATCGTGGGGTTCTGACTGAACCCCAGCAGTTCAGTTAGGTTTCACTTCAGTTCGGTTCAATCAGCTCAATTCATTCCAACTCAATTCAATTCAATTTAGTTTTTATATTGAACCTTTCAGAACACAGTCACCACAAGGCACTTAACATGAGTGTGTGGCAATTCATCATTACATCATTTATTCAAAATGGTGCATGGGAAAGGGAAGAAGGATAGAAATAATACCAGAAAACAATGGAGGAGATGAACCAAAAACTCCAGAATGAGGAGATAAAAATTGTAACACTTTACTTGCCGGGGCACAAATCATAATTACTTATGTATTAATTAACCACAAACTAAGTCTTAGTTACATACTGATCTCATATTCATTCATCATTAATGAAGCATGATGCATCTTTTATCAAGCATTTACTATATCTGTTACTATATCTGTTAATTTTATCTCAATCATAATCTTTTATCTCAAGTAGTTACTATATTTGTTCATGATTTGTATTTCAGTAGTAATTAATTTACTACTAAGTATTTGTCCACTGGTTGCCCAGTCCCCCAAGTATGCTAATATTCTTGAATACAGACAAAAATGAGCCTGTCTAATTACAGTCAAATACAAGAAAGCCACAAAAGATATGTCCACCATTTGTGGCTGACATTAAGCTCTAGACAGTGTGTTTGATACACAGCTAGGCAGATTTTTACTTATACAGATTCTGAGTGGTTTAGATGGGTTTTGACACAGAATATACCCCATCTCATGTTCCCCAGGCTAAAGAGAGCGCCACTATAGTGATTAGAGTGAATCATTTTGATCAAGATTCGTAGCTCTTCATGCAATGAAAATATTAAAATGGTTTAATATTAACCTGGCATTTTTTTTGTAATGTCATTGCTTGGTGCAGCTCCAAACTGAGTATTGAACAAAGTTAATTTCTCCACTCAGTGAACCCTAAAATTATGGAAACACTGGAGGGAGACCTGAGCAAACAATATTTTTAAACATAAACCTCTATTATATATCACACCACTATGTCCTCAAAAATGAATAAACTACTCCAGAGACCAACTACATTCTGAAGTTGTGTAGCTTGGTTTTGCTTGTATCTGGTGTTTGTGTTTGTGTGTGTGTGTGTGTGTGTGTGTGTGTGTGTGTGT
>JAODLC010000015.1:12856905-12893468 GCA_026781145.1 Hippopotamyrus pictus | reverse complement strand
TAATTTGTTGTGGTTTTTTTCTGTTTGCATGTGTTTTCTGAAGTTGCAGCGCGTTGAGCTCTCTCGGCCACCGTACAAATTGTCCTGGATATATTGAATCCAGACCATCGCTAATAAACATTATATTCAGCACCGCATTGACATTTAATTTATTTAGTGGTTCCTTTTATCCAAAGGCAAGGTACCAAAGTGAAAGCGGGGTCAGCCAACCCCTGGAGAAATAGGGGTTAAGGGCCTTCATCAGGGGCCCAACCATGAAATCTCTCAGTTAACCCTGGGATTTGAACCAGTGACCTTTCGATGACAGGACCAGCATCCTGAATGTTTTCAATGATAAAACTAAAATGTCTACTATTGCTAGAATGGTTTAGTCCTATTTTATTTATGCGAGTTTTGATTGGCTGCTCCTCCTTTGCTTAAGAGGATGGATCATAGCTCTCCTTGTATATCTGGTTTCCCTGATCCTCCCATGAGTGACGTAATGACACTGACATCCCTGCTTCTCCGTTCTTAATTAATTATCACACTCTTACATCCCTCCCAGAAACGAGTGCTGCTGAAATAACGGGTCTACTCACTGCTCACTGCTGCAGCTGTCGTTTTCAGGGTTAAGTATATAGAGTTTAATTAAAGATTATCTTCACCTCGCAAGCAGCTGCCTTGCTTTCTCTGTTTATTGGCTAGTTATTTCAGCCTGGTATATAGCAGCAGAAAAAAGATTTGTAAATAAAACAGTAGAAAAGATAAACAGACTCTTTCCCTGGAATTTAATGTCACACCCAAAACCAATGGAATCTATTAGTTGAAATCACCATCTGCTAATTCATTAAATATTCACACGTATTCGACATACACTAAAGTTATCCGCATGTCTACACCTATATAAACATGCGTTAACACCCAGTTCAAAGATCAAATGAATATGACATATGGTGCAGTAAAGTGTACTCGTTACAGAATAAAACATGCAAATTAATGCAAATTCATTTTTTAGTATATTTTTCTCTATTGTGGGTTAAAGTTACATTATTTAAAAAAGCATATTCAAAGGGTTTACAGTACAATGTAACTATTTCCACATTCACACCTACCTAGTAGTAGCCTATATACAGTAAAATCCCGTTATAGTGGACTCGTTTATAACGGAATACCGTCTATAACGGATGAGGTCCGCGGGTCCCGGCTGTGCACCTTTAAGAACATGTAGAAAAAACATCGGATATAGCGGACTCGCATATAACAGGATTTCGTTTATAACGGACAAACAATTTGGTCCCCAGGTCCGCTTTTAGCTGTATTTTTGTCCGGCTATAACGGACATGCAGAAAAAGCATCGGATATAGCGGACTCGCATATTCGGAATTTCGCTTATAATGGACAAACAATTTGGTCCCATGAGCCGCTTTTGGCTGTAGTTTTGTTCAGCTATAAGGGCCATGCAGAAAAAGCATCGGATATAGCGGACTGGCATATAACGTAATTTCACTTATAACGGACAAACAATTCAGTCCCCAGGGCCGCTTTTAGCTGTAGTTTTGTTCGGCTATAATGAACATGCAGCTCCGCCTACAAGGCTGGTGATATCCAGCGCAGATACTGTACGTAGTCGGGATTATTAATAGTCACGCATCTGCTCAGGTAAATTAAGTTGGATTACTACATGTACAATATAATAATCTATACCACAAGTGTGTCTGCTGGGGTGTGGCATAAGTAAATGGTGTCCTGTAGTTGTGTTCTGGGCATACAGCAACTCTGGATCTAACGGATTTTGGATGTAACGAACTCTTTTGCCAGGTCCCTTGAAATCCGTTATAACGGTATTTTACTGTACTACTTAGTCCTTTTGGAATTTGGGAATACAGAGAAATAATTGAGTCTCCACGCTGAAAGTAAATGTAAATGTCTTAGAATACTGATGCAGTTCTTTTTGTATGTTTTCCTTTTTCATTTTGATGCATACGCATGGATAACAAAGACTTTAATTCCGATATATTTTATTTGAATCTAAGTCTTATCCGTATGTGGAATGGGTTAATTTTACACATTCAGTTAAGGCTATGCTTTCCTTTCCTTGGTACAAACTCTGTTTTGGACACATCTTTGGAAAGGGAAGCGACTTGTTCATCTGTTATTAGTCTCTCAGATGAAAGCTTGTGAGAATGGATTGCTTCTAACAAACAGTAAGGATTAGGGACTTCAAAATAATAAGTCAGAGCTGTTCATTTTCCTCTCAGAGTAAAACCCATTTGAAGATTCACCCAGGGTGTCAGGATGGGGTTCTGTGCAATCAGAACTTGAGGGAAAACAGGCTGAGGATAGGATCGGGATGACAGACTTATTTTCTTATTACCTCAGCGATATGATACACAGATCTGCAAGAATTACATGGCTTGAAATTGCATGGCGATGGCATGAAATATTAATACAGAGTAATCCAGAATAATATTACTCAAGTCATTTATAATTAAGGGTGTAGAAGTGTGTAGGATTATTGGGGAGACACTTCACTCAGGTCCAGTGGCAGTTTTTCGGAAAATGGCTTTTAAACATTCATTTGCAGTGACTTTCTGGGAAACAATACAGATACAGTGGAATCTGAGGCTTGAAAAATGGGTATTCCTTGCAGTCACTGGGCTGCTATGACTGGCGACTAATGTAGCTATGAATGTGAAGAACCTAACAAAGTGACGAGGCAGGGCTGCGTGGTGGTGCAGTGGTTCACATTGTTGCCTCACCCCCGTGGGACCTGGGTTTGCGTCTTTCCCGGGATTCCCTGTGTGTGCAGTTTGCATGTTCTCCCTGTGTTGTCGTGGGGTTTCCTCTGGGTACTCTGGTTTTCACCCCACAATCCAAAAACATGCCGAGGCTGATTGAAATGACCAAATTGTCTGTAGGTGTAAGTGAATGCTGTGTGACTGTGCCCAGCAGTCAGTTGGTACCCCATTCTGGGTTGTTCCCCGCCTTGTGCCCGTAGCCTCTGGGATAGGCTCTGGACCCCCCATGACCCAGAACAGGATAAGTGGCTTCAGAAGATGGATGGATGGATAGATGGATGGATTCATAAAGCCTCAGCCTCAAGCTAATTACAAGCTGGGCTGAACATAACTGCTAGTTTTAACACATACAAGTTTGTTCACAAATTAAATAACTTTTGCATAATGGCTGTAATGCAAAAACAAATTCTGAGATCCAAGTGCAGAGCAAGCAGATTTTGGGAATCAAAACGGGAAAGGATAAGAACCAAACATCAAGATCGAAACACAAGCTGCTGGTCCCCTTAAATCTGCCAGAGTGTCCATGCCCTTACTGTGGCCCCTGTACATTCCTGGGCTCCCAGAATCTGCCAGGGTATCCATGCCCCCCCTGTGGCCCCTGTAAAGTGCTGGGCCCCCATATACTGTACTGTATACCCTTATTTGGGTGTAGGGATGTGCTACAGGTGCATCGAATGTTCTTATAAGCAGGGGTGTGGTCTGGTTGGACATGGCTATTTAATAATTTTATTGTACTTGTGTATTAAAAAATAAAATGATTTGTACAAGTACAGGTACATTGGAATTCTTCTCTTTGCCTGCCCCATCTTGCTCTCTGTAACTTGATGTCACAGCACAGTGTCAGCCAATGTCTGGTGTCCCTGGAGCTGGGGGTTAAGGGCACGTAACTTAACAGTCATGTGACTGTTCTGCTGAGGGCGGGGCTTACACCAGTGACATACTGATCACATGCACAGAGACTCTGCCCCCTGAGCCACTCACTGCCCCCTAATATAATTGGATCAGCAGATATGAATGACCTTCTTGATAGGATCTTCTGCTCTCACAGAGTTGGATGCTAGAAGGGGGGGTGGGACCTTTCTGACGATAAAGATATTTATAGATTAATGGTGTACTTGGCAGATCTGTCACTCAAAAAAAATGGATTTCCAATGATGAAGTATCTTAGGAATAATAGCAATGCAATAAAAAGATAATCTAGTTATTACTGAGTGAAACAATTTTTCTTGCTTGAGATATTGTGGGGGCATGTGAATTCAGATTTTCCAAAAGGAGATTAATTTACTGAAAAATGTACTGCAATAATATGCTACCATTGTTTTGAATATTTCTTGGTTTTAGAAGTATTGGGAAATATTATTCAACTTAGTGCCATTTTAATTGTTTATAAGGTGTATTAAAAATGGTGGGGAAATTCTGGCTCACCTGTGCATCTCTCAGCCAAAATTGTTTGCACTGTAAAGCGTCCTTGAGTATGAGAAAGGTGCTATATAAATAAAACGTATTATTATTATTATATTCTTTTTTCTCTGGGGTCTTGATGTTATTCTTATATACTAATGATAACACTAAGTAAGAAGCAGGTAACTCTGACATTTTTAAATAAAAGTTGGATGTGATGTGTGCGATTTCATCACAGACATTTATTCAGATAATTTCTGACCTGAAATCTGTTAACTTAATTAGCGTCATATTGCTTTGAGTTCCTATTGGCCAGATGAGATTAATTTATTAAAGTTGTTTTTTCAGAGCTGCACATTATTAAATTTGACTAATGCTTTATTTTCAGACAGAAGGAATAGGTCTTTTAAGTGTGGGTGCTGAATCATAAATATTAATGAAATAAGAGAAAAAAAAAAGAAGTCACAGTTACGGGTAACCCATGGAGACCTTAAAAGCGTATGTCTCGTATTACAATCTTCTTACTGAAATCAGAAACTGAAGAATAAGAATTATACCCCTTTTCTTTTTTATTGCTGCCCCATCAGACACCATAATACATCAAAACATCTCCTCTCTTGATTCCTCTGTTCTTTATTCCAGATTCTTTTTCATTGATTTTTGTTTCAGACCCTACAGATAACATGATACATCATATCTCCTTAGTATATCAAAACTGCTCTTTTCTGACTGTCTGCTTGATTAACCAGTGTACCTGTTTCTCTTATAGCATCCTGCTTCCTTGTCCGTTTTGTTCCAGCATCAAACTTTGAATCAAAGACTGTTTTAAAATTCCGGCTGGCTTTCATTGCTTCTTCAGGTCATCCTGGCACAATGAAGGAGGTGCCAAGACTCTTCCTAATAACCTGTTACCTTTGTCCCATCAACACAGTTAGGTATTGAAATAACTTCATGCTCCTCTTCACCTCCACTTTCTATCCTGTTTTTCCTACTCTTTTGCATCCCCACTGCCTTAACTCCCCCCATAAAAATCCTCTAAATCCACTTTAAGCCAGCGCCATTTTTCATCGTGCGATAAACTGCGCTCACAGTATAGTGCCGTGACAAAGTATAACTCCCCCTACTTTTGCTTATCCATAACACTTGTGTCTGATCTCCAAGCAAATTTAGGATAATACAAAGGACAACCTGAGTAAACAAGATACAGCGTTTTAAAATGATCATCTGATTTACTGAGGAGAGAATAAAAATCCCCAAAACCTATACCACCCATGTGACACAGTAATTGCCCACCTACACTTAATACTTGACTGCGCCACCGTTAGCGCCAACAACTGCAGCCAAACGCTTACGTAAAAGGAAATCAGTCTTTACCATCGCTTTGGTTCACTCTTTCTGTTAAGTTAGCCACATTGGAGGGTTTTCGATCATGAACTGCCCATGTCAGCTCCCAACACAACAGCCATTCAGAGGTAGACTTACTTCCGTGCTATGGATCATTGTCCGGCTGCATAACCCAACTGACCTTGCGCTTCAGATCATGGACTGGTGACTGCACATTCTCCTTCAGTACCTTCTGGCTAAATTCACACGTCCCTCAGTGTGTGGCACGTCGCCCAGGCCCTGAAGCAGCAAAGCACACCATCACACCGCCTCCACCACATCTTATGTTCTTTGTTCGGATAGCAGTGGTAGCTTTACGCCAGATGTAGCACACATTTTAACTCATCAGTCAGCACAGACAGCTGTGGTTTCTGCCTTGCAGCTCCCTGATGGACTCCGTTTTTGGTCAGTGTGTTTCTAATGGAAATCATTATTTCTACTGGTATCATTATTAGCTGACTGACTGAGAGAGGGCTGCGGTTCCTTAGCCTATGGATTGTGTTGGCTTTCCGTTCCTACCGCTTATGTTAGACGGGTCGGTGCCGTCCCGTGTCTTCAGCGTTTGTCTGACTTCCCTGCTGAGTTTTCCATACACTCTTCGACTAATTCTACTTGGCCAGCCACTCCTGGGCAGGATTTTTCTTCAGTTTGGAGATGGTGGCTCTTACAGCCGTTTGCTGAAGTCCCGGGGTTGTAGGGATTGCTTTGTACCTCTTTACGGACACAATAACTTTCTTTTTCTGGTCTTCAGGAATTTCTTTTGATCGAAGGCATGTAGTGCTGCATCACATTGCATGAATGGCTCTATGTGGGTGATGTGTAAATTCAACAGGGCTGGCAGCAATCAAGCTTGGATGTGTCCAGTTTAATTTAACCCATTATCATTTGAATTTGGTTCATCGGTTGCTTGAGTGACTAAGGTGGCAATTACTTTGTCACATGGGGTGATGTTGATACTTAATAGTGTACCATACTAGCATGTGTTAATGGGGGAGATTTTTTTTTTCCTTCAACGAATGAAATGGTCATTTAAAAACTGTGTACTGTGGTTACTCAAGTTGTCCTTTGTATTATCCTAAATCTGTTTGGAGCTCAGAAACAATGATGAATTATGAATAAGAGAAAAACAGAGGGAATCGGGGCATTGTATAAATGCTGTATAGATTTCATAAATATGTAAGACATACTTTAATTATTTTTTTTTATTTTAAGTGTGTTCTGTCTTTAAAATGCCAATTGAAATTGTTTCCATGTCCAAGAATAACAATGCAACAATAGGTCCAGAAAAACAACAGATGTTCATCTAAACCATATGCTATCTCTCATTATCCATATTTTGATATGAAACTGTCTCTGCACACAGCAAGTCAGCGAGTTAAGAAGTGAAACTTTACTTTGTAGTTATTCCTGATGCAGGCACTCTGAAGTATAAAACTCATACGGCTATAATCCTGTCACACTTTAATGGTTTGGAATACTAGTGTATTTTGCACTGTACTCCCTATTCTGCAATAAATTTATAGATGGGCTCATAAAATGCGAAAACAATGATAATAGAACCTGCCTCTGGCTAACATTTTGAAAAATATTTGTTATTAAAGAAATGCTTTCATCAATGGTGCATCGTTTATTGGGCTTTTACTGCTATGTGTTAAAGTTTATTTTTATCTGTTTCAATATTTTTGTTTTAAAATTTCATGCTTCTGTATGAATTCTATCCGCCCAAAATGCAATTAACAATTAAAATGTCTATTCAAAACCAGCTGCTTTGTCTTTAACATGCAATGTAGCTCCATTTTTATTTTTACAATAATTATTAATTACTAGCAATAACATTAATGACATTTCAAAAGCCCGATTTTAAGAAATAGCTGCAGCCAGTATCTCCTCTACCTGTATAATAGAGACATTCCCACAGACTGTGTCATTCATTCGGAAGATGAAGCAATTCGTTCTGCAAAACCCTTATTAAATTGCATGACTGCATTATTACAATACATTGATGTATTGAGTCAATTAAAGTAATTCTGTAGTGGGGGTAAATCAAACCTTTGTCTGGTTTCTGCAGTATGAATCAGCGAATCAGGTACTTCATATGCTGAGAATATGCTCAACCTAGTTCCTCGCATTCCTCTGTGGTGGGGAGGAAAAACAAGTCAATATATGAAACAAGAGAAACACAGAACTTTACAATCTATACCGTGCTCATATCTGCACAGTAATTCATTCGATATCGCTAGTGAAAGTAATTTTCGATTCATTTATTTTTGTATTTTTGTACATTTGCTGTCTTGTGATTTAAGATATCAGGTGGTCAACAGAACCACCAACTAATAACGCATTAAACATGTTATTTTTATTAATGATATAGTTACATTAGGATGTGCTCATTTTGTAATGTTAAGTGATTTTTTTTTTTAACTTAATGTGTGTGCAATTGGTTGGAGCATCAACCTGTCAAATACACATGTATACATTTCTCTTGATCTTAGTACAGTATAAGTAACAAAATTGCAAAAGAAAACAAATGCAAATGCACCGGTTTAGTTTCGAAATCCAAATATCATCCCAAAGCTCATTAGAAAAACCACCCACAGAATTTCTCAGGTCAGGTAAGGGTAACAGGAAGAAAAACAGCAAATCCAAAATGCCAGACAAGGAGAAAAACTAGTGAAGGGAAGAGTCGCACACGAGACCGGAATAGCATAGTAACACAGGCTCAGAACAATGGAACACACAATACCTCTCAAAGAGATGATTCAAAACAAAATCCTAATATTCTCAACTAGCAATGGTGCATAGTTCCAAAAAGTCCAGAAAGCAAAAATCCAGACCAAAATTTGGTTTCAACCTATCAACTGAGTGCTATATGACTGTGACTCTCCAAAAGGTTGGTTGAAACAAAATCTTAGTATTGATTTTTACTATCTACTGTAGGTAAATGGGCTCACAAGCAGTAGGTGAGCTTATAATCTGAGAACTGGCTGTTTGCAGGTGTAACAATACAACACATTCCGTTAATGACCACTGAACAAATTATAATTCTGCATTAGTCAGAAAAACCCAAAACGCCCGAGTATCACATGTCACCGATGAAATCCAGCTGGCCTTGTGTTGAACCCTGTTTTTGCCCAGCACACTGAATTAGTGACATTTTATATCTATGTATAGCATTTATCACAGTAAGGTAATCAGTAGTAAATCAATAACACAGGCAATGCCTCTGAGAAAGGCAAACATACACAAGGACTGTATCCTTGAATTTGTCCATGTTGCTAGTCGGCTGGTGACTTTAGTCATTATCAAACAGAAGGCTGGCACTTCTACAGGCCTTTGCTGTATATCCCATCCACAGGGCTGAACATTTTCTCTTAGATTCGAATTCCCTTTGGGTTTTATTCCAGCCAAGGGGACTAAACAAGCTTTCAGACTGTGCTCTGTGCAGCACTAAATTGCCAATCCCTTCGCAGCACACATCGAGCTCCTATCACCGGTTTGATTGCCAGCAAATTAATTAAAAGACACCAATAAGACGAAGAATGTATTTTATTGTCTGAAAGTACAGAAAAGTGATTTCAAGCCACGTAACCTTTACACAAAGACGATTGTTTCTGATCATTCTGCAGGACCCACAGTAATACCCTACCTCACCTTGTGAGCCTCATATGTTCACTTACTTGGTTCTATTACTACACAGCATGCTGTTGTAATTAACGTTTCAAAAAACAAAACCGCTGTCCATCTCACTGAGTATTCACGCATATCCTCAGGCTGGTCCACGACCCTGTAATCACTGACAATAAAACATCATCATAGTAATCTTCTATATTTATATTAGTAAATACTGTATACAGTTATTATACATATACATAGTTAGTCATTCTGATGCGTGTCGTCACTCCAATAGGAATCCGACTCCTGCCAGCAGGGGGCGATCATCAGCATGTGGGCTGACAGTAATCATAGTAATCGTTTCCTCACATATGGCCAGAAAGAGTGCGAACAAGACGTGACTAGCGGCCAACAATAATTGTCCCAGCCAGGGGGCAGGAGAGTCGTCCCCAGCAAGGCTTGAAGTCCACGCTGGGAAGAAGGTTAGAGAGAAAGGAAAGGGCAAGTCAACCGTGCATGTCCTTTCTTCCCCGTGAGCAAACAGCTTGGAGGGTGACCTCCATGGAGGGACTGTCGCCTCCTGCCTGACCCCATCTGTGTTGAAGGACCCAGGGCTGTTTGGTGGACGTGGTGTTTCTCCCCGAGCTGGAGCCCACAGCCCCTTCATCCCCACCGGCCCCTTCATCCCCACCGGCCCCTTCAGCCCCACAGCCCCTTCATTCCCACCGACCCCTTCATCCCCACAGCCCCGTCATTCCCACCGGCTCTTCATTCTCACCGGCCCCTTCATTCCCACCGGCCCCTTCATCCCCACCGGCCCCTTCACCCCCATCAGCCCCTTCCCTAAATAAGCGTCAAGGGATATTTACCTGCACCCTGCCTGCCACAATGTGTAATGTGAATAAATATTAATTTGACACATACAGAAACATAAAAATCAATTTTGGTAACTGCCTTTTATAAACTGTAATTTTAACATCTAAAAGAAAACATCTGAACAAATAACACACATTGTGAGAATCTGAATGACTTTTCAGCTTTTATCCTTCAAAGAAAGGTTTTGCTTTTTTATCATCATTTTTCGCTTTTTTGCTGGATGCTTTGTTTGAGGCTAATTGAGACTGGTTGTAAAACCAAATGTCTATAACCTTAAACTTTAAACCAAAATATAAAGCACCCATTAACCATTTTACTAACAAGCTCAAAATGTGGCCTATATAAAACTCACAGCGACCAGCTGAACTGCTGTGTAATGCAGTATGGATGGCAGTTTTGACTGCTGGAAGGGTAGTGGTTCATGGAAACCTTACTATGGTAACCTTAACCTTTCCTGTTCCATCCATCCATCACCGTAACCGCTTAATCTCAACTGGGATCGCAGGGGGGGCCAGAGCCTATCCCGGGAACAATGGGTGCAGGCAGGAACCAACCCTGGGCATGCGCCAACACACCGCAGGGCACACACACTCACACAGTCACATGCACACACACACACATGCAGAAATACAGGGCCAACTTAGAGTCACCAATTAACCTATCCTGCACACTTTTGGACTGTGGGAGGAACCCGGAGCCCCAGCAAAACCCACGTGAACACGGGGAGGGTGTGCGAACTCCACACAGAAAGGTCCTACACCCGACCTGGGGACCGAACCCAGGACCTTCTTGCTGTGAGGCAGTTACCTATTCCAGTGAAATAATGAATAATTACTCATATATACCTAACATTTACAAGGATAGGTAACTTATTACAGTTATTAAATCACCAAATGGCCCAGAGTATAAAACTGTTTACAAATGCTATATAGGTTCTAAAATGTTGCATATAAACACAACAGATTTCATCATTATGCTCTATCCCCCTGGGTAACGGCTCTTCTTCTCTGAAAATACGGAAACTTCTGTATTAGTTTGTGAGCTAGACTCTTCGCAAATGGCTGTGGGTATTTATTGATTTTTGGTTGTCTTCATATTGAGGATCTACTAAATTGTTAATTTTGTCTCTTTTTTTTTATTCCTCTGCCCAGATCTTCTTTTCACAAACAAACCTCTCTGGTAGAAATGCTTCATTGTGCCCACCTTCAGCAATCCGTTCAACTGTACTCATATTCTGACTGAAATATAGCAATGCATGCTATTTCATTTGAAAAAAACTAATTATAATTACATCTATTATATCATACATCTATACATTGCCTGACCCCTTCTGCTGATCACGCTTACGGGGCCCTGGAGCCGATCCCAGGCAGCAGGTTACGGCCAGATCACAGCACAAGATCACATGTTTGTTTGTTTGTTTATTTGTTTGTTTGTTTGTTTGATTTTCCCTTCATATGGATTCGGTTTGACTCTATTCTCTAGTTGCCCTAACCCTACTAGAGCACCCCTGCAGGGTTCCTCTAAAAAACGTATTTTTCAGTGTTAGAAAACAATGTCAATTTGCTGTAAAACAATGCGGGCCTTTGCCACCGATGTCAATTTGTTCTGAAACAACAAGAACTTTAGCCTTTGTAAGAAATGTCAGCTTACTCTAATAAAGAAAATCAATTAAAAAGAAAATGTGAATCCACCTGTCAGGGCACAGCACGGTGCAGGCGGAAAAAGGCAGACGATCCTCTGAGCGGCTGCGAGGCAACAAGTGTTTATTAAAGGACTGAACAGAAACTCAAACAGAAAATAAAGGGACCGCGAGGGGTCAGAACTAAACATGAGAAAAAACATCTGAAAAGAACCACAAAGTAACATACTAATGGAAACAGGCCACATAAACAAGAAAACAGGCAGCAACAAATTCACAGTGCCTGACTAAGGAACAGAGGGCAGGCAAAAAGAAACAAAAGAAAACCAGAGCAAAGAACAGGTGTAAATCAAATCAAAGTAACCAGTCATTAAAGGAACAAGACAGCACTACAGGTGGAACAAATAGCAAGCAGAGAACTATGGATTTCTAAAAACACTGAAACTAGGAAACCCTGACCACACACTGGGAATTACTACACTAGGAAAGGCTAAGAACAAATACAAGCAAAACCAGAATGAAACGGGAATAGGGGTGGACTGGTTGGCCCCCAGGACCCAGTTCCCCTCCCCCCAGGACCTTAAGGGCCCCCTTCTGACTGCATATCTCAAATATGTATATAAAAAATATCCATGATGATTAAACCAATGATATCATGCATGTACACTTGTGACATGCTACTTTTATATCTCTCGTTTTTATCTATACAATCTCATTACAATGGGAGTTATAACATGAAAAAATTGGTGCCATACTTAAAACTATTTTTAAATGTAATAGTTTGTAATATTTTGCAATCAAACTATGTTGTCGAGGTGTGTATTTAATTAAAAAAACACATTTGTGGAATTTGCTAACTACTGCAGTGCATGATGGGTAAGATATTTGGTGGGTACTTAAATTGGAACTGGTTTGGACTGGACTTGATGTAAATTTGGGAGGTGGCGGGGGACCATGGTCCTTTTTTACCTCAGGGCCCAGTGTATAGTTGTTCAGCTGAACTGAACAGGGCACAAGCAGGGCAAATCAAAACAGGGAAGCAAAGATAACTAATAACAATTGCTGGGGAAAATGGAAAACCAAAAGCCAGACTCAAACCCACAAGCAGAGAGGTTTAGCCTCTGAGCCACACACTCCATTGAGCTCCATTGAGCTTTGCAGCAGTCCAGGGAGCAATGAAAACACACTAGGGCCGAAGGGCTATGAGACAAAGGGGAAAACAGGATGACGAGCAACACCTGCTGGCCAAACAGGGAAGTGACACAAAGGGCACTGACACTGACACCACATTACATTTATGTCCATAAAAGGAAAATTAAGTAACGATTTCTCATGCTTAAGTGTCAGTTTGAAGTTGTGCACAGTATGTGCGAGAATGCACTGTTTCAAGACATAAGAGCACTCTCAGAAAACCTCAGACAGGCTGCAGCAAAAACATTTTTTTGTTGCACAAGACCTACACTCTGTTTCAGCATCTTCAGTAATATCCATTCATAATTATTACCAGGTTACTTTTGCAAATATATTTGTTTTCACTTCTCTTTTGTTTTCAGTTATTTATGTCAGCCATTATTTAATAATTTATTTATTCCATTTGGCAATTGTCTAGTCATTGCCATTATTATGGCAACTCTCCTGCCACCAGTTACAGCTAATATAAAATGTAAGAAAATTAAGCTAAACAGAAAATAAAAACAAAAAGCAAGCGAAAAGCAACAATAGAGTCACAATGAACACATGAACTATGGTTTAGGAGAAATATTTTGTTTATACTGTAGAGGTTCCACATTTTGACAATTGTGTTAAGGGTTAGACACACAGTGATAAATTACTCCATTAAATTAAACACAGTTTAAATCAGTTTCTGCTTATCAGCGTATCATTATTCTTTTGCCTTACTTTTCATTACCTTCAAATATGATGGAAAACATAATAATTACATTTGCAATATGACACCTCTACTTTGTCTTTTAACAAACTATGAATAATCTGAGATAAAATTGTATCATCTAACCTTTGATCTCTAAAGGGATGCTTGGAACACGAGGCTTTTTTGTTGATAAGTTTTCTGAAATGTACTTTAAAATCCTCATACTGTTTTCATTTGATGCATCGCTTCTCTGCGAGCCTGTGGTCGACAAGGGTATCATCAAATACTACATCGATGTTTGTGACTCCCAGAAGACACGTGAACCTAACAAAGAATGACAATCACGCTAAAATAAAAAAAAAAAAACATGAGTGCAAAAAGAGGATTGGATGGAACTTGAGGTAGTAACCATGTTAAACATTGGCTGGCATTAGTATTTCCCAAGTGGGGGTTGGATATTGGAGTTCTCAACCTTATGCTGAAGACCATTCAATATCCTTATTGCTTTTCATTAATGATCATTTGTGGTCCCTTGGCTGCATGTTTTATTAGGCCTATTAGATAATAATAATAACTCTTTACCAGTATGAGTATAGGTACATAGACGTTTATCTCTTTGCTCATCCCATCTTGCTCTTTGTAGCGTGGGGGTCATGATGGAGGGTCAACCATCATCCAGCAGCCCATGGACTTCTGGGTGTTCTGTCGAGACCAGGGCTCAAACTAGCAAACTTCTGATCACAAGCACAGAGACTTCAATCACTTGTTGCACCGCCCCCTTTTGTAACATTTTACAATACAGTTGGTTAATAACTCAGTAGTAACTCATTTACTACTCAAGAACAAATCATGAACAAATATAGTGCCTACGTGACATGGATACATTATAAAAAACATGAAATCAGTATTTCACTTTTGTGTTATTCCTTCAGTAGTTCTCAAAGGTTTATAGAATTAAGAGATAGTAACTACTTGAAATAAATGATCCATCTCAATTCATTAAGGGGGTAGAGTGGCTCAGCATGGGATGTTTGTGCCTGGGATCAGAGAACTGCCTGTTTTATCCCTGGCCATGGCTGAACAGTCGCATGTCTGGGGGCCCTAGAACAAGGCTGTTAACCCACAGCTCCAGGGACCCACACGTAGACTGACCCTGCACTGCAACCCCCAAGCTAAGGAACGCAAGGTGAGGTCGGTGAAGAAAAGAATTTCCAGTTGTGTAAATAAAAGATTTATCATTGAACAACAATTCATCAAACATGGATGTGTTTGGACTGTGGACTGAAATCAAAGTGGAAGAACAAGCAACCACCCTGTGCCTGCTTCTATTTCTAGTTAATCCATCTTTTCAGAAGACATGCGATGTTAAATTAACTGGGGAATATTTTTCCATTGGGGCTGATCTTTTGCAATTTAATTTAGTTATTATTGTTAATTAACCATTTCCTGTAAGCCCGCAGTTATTTGGGGCAGCTTGGAGGTCCTGTGGTTCGCATTGGTAGCACCCACATGTGAGACTAGGGTTCAAGACTCCACCTTGGTTCCATGTGTGTGGAGTTTGCATGTTCTCCCTGTGTCATTGGCGTGTCCTCCCTCTGACCAAAAACACGCTGAGGTTAATTGGAGTTGCCAAATTGTCCATAGGTGTAAGTGTACCTTGTGATGGGTTGGTGCCCCATCCTGGATTGTTCTCTATCTTCCACCTATAGTGTCTAGAGTAGGCTTCACAACCCTGAACAGGACAAGCAGTTACAGAAAATGGATGGATGGTCATTAATAATGTGATCTACTACTGTACTAATTGCTATATCTATAAAGTTTTACCGAAAAAGTTATTTTGAACATGGCATGGATAATGCTGTACGATGAGGTTCACTGATGTTGTATCAATTGTGTGATGGAGCACAAGTATAGTAAAGAATGAAGATATAAAGAGTAACCAATAATTGAGACATCTATTAAATGTGAAATATTTCAGTCAGATGACCAAAAGTTGCATAATTACATTATATAATCATATCGTAGGGCTAAGCCTACAAAGCAAAAACTGTATGACTGTATCTGAATGTATAAAATTTTATGGGCTTGACCCAAACAGGGTAAAGGACAGTGAAAATGTTTAATAGGCATCAGTCTTGTGCTTTGTGCCTCTGCTTACATCTTTGAAATAAGAGCGGATCAGATACTGCTAATATTGGCCAGATCCTTGCACTCCGTGAGTGAACGCTGGCACACAGCTGCTCCTAGGTGATAATGGGTCTCACCTGCACCTTCCCAGCCGAAATGCAGCTGGTCTGGAAGTCATCACCGCTCTGGGTGATGATGGTGCTGAATTCAATGTAAGCTCTCCCACTTCATCACACTGCTCGGATGTCTGATACCTCACTGAACAAAATACCTGGGACTTCTTAACAAATGGATTCTCCCTGTTGGGGACTAGAGACATTATGTTTACAGACCCTCACAGGCAGTCACTCTTCCTGGGAGCAGCATTAAATTTAGATATTACTGAACGGATGTTTTATTACCGAAATTCAGCAAAGCTACCTACACTATAACTCCCTTATTTTTTGTAATTATCACTGCATTTTATTAAAGGTCACTGGCCTTAAACACTTCCTCCCTTCTTCCAGATCCCTGTCAGCATTCCTGTTAGACCTTTGACCAAACAGTACTAAGACACTTGAGGGTATCTGGTATGTATTTTGGACTTATTTTTTAAAACAATAAACTACCTAAACATTTTCATAAGTTGTTAGTTACGCAACTGTCGCAATGACCAGCTTCTAATATATTTTAATTAATAGCTTTCATGTTTTCCGAACTGATATACAGCGGAACATGGAAATCATCTTTCATTAGCCTGTTATTGCATGAGGGGACAGATTCTGCCGTTTATGTGACCTCCATTATGCTTGGCTTTGCTGTAAAAGTCAAATTGCCGTCCCTTTATTGTTCTTCCATTACAGCGGGGCCTGTCTCCGGTCATAGTCGATAAGCCATCTGCCAGTGTCATGTTTATGGAACAAGGGTAAGGACTCCTGTATCAGGCCGGTCATGTTCTATTGCACTCAAAGCACAAGTGCACTGTTACGCTTGATATTTGGCTCTTGAGCATTTATTTTAAAATAATATAATTTAACTATGCTTTTGGTAACAGCTATCCTATGTGCAAAGGGCAAACTAATTATGAAAGCGACGCAGGAGTGAAATTAAAGACAAATGATTTATTACAGTCTGACTGGCATATAGAATCCAGTCAAACTTCTAATTTTGAGCAATTAGAAAGTGTGCGTTTTTTTTTTTATTCATAAGCTTGTTGCTGTCTGTTATCTTTTCTGTATCTGACTTGGAGTTGTTTCATATTTATTCCACCAAATTGGTTGAAAAGTAACTATATATATGTGTGTGTGTGTGTGTGTGTGTGTGTGTGTGTGTGTATTTTAACTCACACTCCAGCCAAAATCTATACACACGTTATGGCCCCTAGTTCATGCACTAAATTTAATGTCATTGATAAACATTATTTGAATTAATTGAATAAAGGAAAAAATTTATACTATATACAATATGAAGTACTTGGGTTAATTGTAAATTGCCTCGCAGCTACATTACCTGATAGTTATGGACATCACCAGGGGTATATCATATTGGGCCCTCCAGTCCAGAACAAGCCAGTTATTTTCCGAAGGCCCCCTGTCATTCGGGGGCCCTTGGAGTCGTTCTACCTTCCCCCCCTTACAGTACCCCTGGACAGCGTAGTATGCTCTGCCCTGCATGTCTACCTGTCACTCTGTGAATTACTGTTAACACACAGCTGACAGCAGAGCATGTAAGACGGATTGGAAACAAGAGTCCAGTCACTGGGAAAATCTGAAACTCAAGCACTTCTGTGGAAATATTTCTTGGAGTCAGATAAACACTGAGTACAGACTGGAAAATCTATAATCAAACAGGCATCTTTGCTGGTATTCTAACTGGGTAAAGCTTGTACTGTATTTGACTTTATACAATATACAATTATCAACTCTGTAATAATTCCAACTACTCCGTACAAATAACTAATAACTAATAACTGAAAAACTTTGTTTTTTTTTTCATCTTTGATCCATTTACAGTAACATATGTCCAACCAATTAATAAATAAAAATAAATTAAGTCAAAGTAATAAAAGAAAGGGAAATGAATAGATTAAAAATGTACTGTCTTTAAAGAGGTGGCATTGCTTATAATAAACATATAAACACATCCCTCAGTTGAATAAGAGTTTTTGTGTTTCACATAACTTTTGAAATACTTTTTTGTTTTAATTAAAATCGATCTTGAATTTGAGATACTGATGTACCGATAATTACATTCTTTCTTACTATATTTGCCATCACTTGACTACCCTAGCTTAGGGAGACTAAAGAGTGTGACTGCCCTTCCTTTTAAAAATAAAGGCTACTGCAATCTTTTAACCACAGAAAACGTTCCTGGGGAAATGTATGCAGGTGCACCGTGCTATGTAGAGACAGCCGCTTCAGCTGCATATATCGAACGTTTTCCATCGGAAGCTTCCGCACTGTTTTCGGCCATATTTTGGCATACCCACTGGATTAAGGAGTTCCCTCCACCGGAACAGTTACCCAGCACCGGCCCTAGACCCTAGGCGAGCATCCCTGCCAGGCATCTCTTTCTGGGGCAAAGTGAATTTGGCTTCCTAGGCGCCCGCCTTTGTTGCCTGTAGGGTTGACCGGCGTTGCAATTAACTCATAGTTGGTCGACGCTTCCGCACTCCCACTGAACAAGACCCCGTTCAAACCACCCCCCCCTCCTGAAGTCATGAACAGCTTCCATCAAGGAAGCAATTCTTCCAGGCACCACCATTTCCCCCTTCTTGTGCATTGATGTCTCCCTGTAGAACCAGTCTTTAAGAGGTTCTCTTCCCATCTCTTCGCCAATTTATCCTAAGAAAGCTGGTGACTCCATTCTGCTGCCCACACACACAAACAACACTTTTCCTCCCTTCAGCTGCACAGCTTG
Organism: Hippopotamyrus pictus; assembly: GCA_026781145.1. NCBI lineage: Eukaryota > Metazoa > Chordata > Actinopteri > Osteoglossiformes > Mormyridae > Hippopotamyrus > Hippopotamyrus pictus. The sequence goes on along the minus strand of JAODLC010000015.1, from coordinate 12,874,882 downwards.
CAGCCTGGGACTCGTGGGTAGCCCTGTGGCCATCTGAGGCCTTTCACCATGGTGCCACAGCCCACACTATCTGGCTGACATCTCTTCATCTCCAGCACTACCTCCAGCTCCTTCCCCAACAGAGAGGTAACATTACATTTCCAGAAAGCCAGTGTTCAGTTTACAACTGGGGTCTCCAACTCCGGTCCTGGAGAGCTACTATCCAGTAGATTTTCTGTCCCACTTGGCTTCTGATGAGCCACACCTGTTCCTGGTATTTACCTGAGAACAGGTGTGGCTCATCAGAAGCTGTGTATGATAGAAAACCTACTGGATGGTAGCTCTCCGGGACCGGAGTTGGAGACCTCTGGTTTACAAGATCTGATCCAACCAGGTCCTTCCTGCTTGGGCTTGCCACCCAAATGGCATTGTATTTCACCCCCCCCCACTTTACACTTTGCGGATAGTGTGGGCAGAAGATGGTGATGATTGAGTGCTTTAGGTAAATCTTCATGGATAAGCGAGATTCAGTAATCATTAAGTAACAGAAATAATGAGCAGTGTATTGCTCCAAGCGTGGCACAAATCCAAGTGGATTAATGGTCCAAGTAGGAGATCATCTCTGCTGCAGGGAATCGCATTTGATTGACAGTCTGATAAGTATCAACATCATGGTAGCACTGTTACACTGAGTACTACGTTCCAAAAGATTGTCCTCATATTGTGTCATTGGAAGTGAGGTGGACTTACTGGTATTGCACTTAGCAAATCCCTGATCAAATGTCCTTCAGCCCAGTGCTTCCCTATTAAGCTTCAGACGGAAGCAAATTTTATCATTTCAGGCACTTGTGAGATGACTGCAGATGTTTCAGTGTTCCATATAGTTTCTCTCTGTCGACGGGCCTGTTTTAATCTATGTCACTTAAAAAAAATAGCTCATTCAAAGAGAAAAATACTGCTTAGCTGCATGCCAATTAAATTCTTTCATCAGCACTACCATCATTTAATCAAGCTAATGCAGCCTTGGCTATCAAAGTACTCAATACATTTTTCCTTCTTTATTATCTAAAACCATGCAATAAAATTTGCTTTGAAATGAAAATTATAGCACTAAATTCTTTATGTTCTTTCAAAATAACATATTCCATAAATTACTTTGTAATGAGTGAATACTTGTAATCGTATGATATAAGAGTGATATATACATAGACAGTACATAGTTCTATCAATGAACAAAGGGAGATAAGCGAGTCAGGCTTCTGGCATTGATTTTCCACCTGGCATTGAAAGTAAGAGTAAAATCTTTCTCCTGGCACAATGTAAACTATGAATTACAGCACATAACCTTCCTGTCAACACCCCTCTCCCCCCTACATTGTGTCGGCAGGAAGTGAGTGGTTGGTCCCTGTGTGTGGGCTGTGATTGACAAGATCTTCATTGTTCATTTAATTACTTTCCAACCATGGTGCCAAAAATAATTAATGTCCCAGGTAAATTAAAAATGTGACTTTTAAGGGACGATAGGGAAGAGGGAGCAGGCTGTGTACTTTTGAGGAATTCCAACTGTTGTTTCTGAAAACCTACTTCCAGGGAACAAACTTCGAATATCAGCCAGTTTTCTTAGGGATTTCCGTTCTTAGAAAGACCTAATTTTAAGAATGCTTGGAAGGGAAGTTTTTGAACAATGACCCTGTGAAACTGTGCTGTCTTTATGCCCAAATTCTAAGATCTAAGGTTTTAATCTGTTATAAGAATTTAGGAAATGTGTATAAACAAGAAACCCTACAGGAAATTTCTATTAATGGTTAAGGGGATTGGCTAAGTGTATAAAAAGCACATTAACAGTATTTCTTCCAGATACAAGTATATAAAAAATTTTTGTGCGTAGTGTAGTATTCTGAAAAATCTGAAAATGCCATACATTCTAACTCTATTGAGGTTGTAATAGTAGTTTTCTCTTGTATCCTTTGGAATTTCATATATATCCTTTGAGAAGGATTTCTAAATAAATTAATAGATACAACTGTAATCTTTACAGTATGATGCTTCTGACAAATGGTACAAAATTCTATAACATGTTCTATTAGTATGTTATTTATACATTGTTAAAAATGATAAGTGTGAATACTGCCTCATTTAAATGGTTTTCTGTTAGCTGGTGGCCTTTAAAGATGTAGATTTTGAATGTTATAGTAAAGGTACTGTTTGGGAACAAACTGCTGAATTATCAAACAGTCACCCCAGATAAACTACACATCACCTGTATGTATCTGATTGTATTATATATGTTTAGTTTTAAAAAGCACATGAAAATGCATTTTTGTAAATCTGTTTTAATTTGGACTGTTACTCACATAGACAAACTCTTTTTGCTTTTCCTTCTTTTTCATTAATCAAGAGGAAATATTTGCTCTAGTGATGAATGAGGACAGAACAGCCATAAATATTCTTCACATAAATATTCTTCATGGTGACTTTTTCTTGGAACCAATCTGTGGCTTTCCGAAAGTATTAGATGTGAAGAGAATTGCTCAAATACAGCGTGCCTCAGTTTTCTTGACTTCCGAATTCCCATAAACCAAAGTCCATGATTTTTGACCAAGAACGAAAACTATATAGTCACTTTGCCGTGTATAATACTTCCTTTAAGTTCTGATTCTTTACTGAATTTCTTGGAAAAAGAAAGAACAGAAAACTTCTCATAAGACATGCATTTATGATTAATGCTTCAAAAATTCTTTAAAAATCTTTACAATTTATTTATATTATTTGATTTCCTGATTACAGTATTTAGAAAATAGCATTGAAAAGCAAGGTATATTTTAGAGTTTTATATTTACAAGTTTCAATCTTTCCATCCATCTTTTGCTCACCCTTCCTATCCCAGGCAGCACAGACCAAAAGGCTACAATGTATTCGCACATTAATCTCCGCTAAAGAATTGCAATTTCATTTAAATTTGGAGGGACTCAAAATCATGGCACTTATTTGTTTTCTTCGTCTACTTTGTTTTATTATAGTTCATTCTGGGACTAAGATGATGATGTGTTGCCCCAAACAACCCATAATGTAGATAAATGATGTCAATTGAAATGACTGATCCAAAAGGGTTTTAATGAAAAGGAAAATGTAACTATTTGAGCATCACTTTAATTAAATTAGGAGAATGTCAATGATAAGTCAACAAGGGGAATGAATTACTATTCATAAGTCTTTCCTTGGGATTCTTCTTAATAAGATATTGCTACTGAATGGAGCCAAAGACTTCAATTAGATACATTCTAATTTTATTGAGGTAGTAATCATAGTTTTCTCTTGTATCCTTGGGAATTTCATATATATTCTTCATATATGAAGATCAAGGTCTAGTACTTTATAGTTTATATAATGTAAAAATGGAGTGATCAACCTGTTTACAAGATATTTATGAGAATTTAGGTGCTTTTGTTTACATCTTCCAGGAAAATTATAAAAGATTCACATACAGTAGCCTAGTAGCCTTACCACTAATGACAAATACTGTCGAAAAGAAAATGTTATAGTCTATTTAAAAGAATCAGATCATAAACTGTAAATATTCTGTATGCTATCCTGCTTGAAATCATTCTATTGAATTCTAAACCAAAGATGTACAAAGATGGTTTACTTCCGGTTGGAATCATGTTTTTATCTCATGTTATTTCACACACAATAAAATTCTCATACCATATGAAACCAATCTACTGAGCAAGGAACAACCCTATAAAGCTCTGCGCAGCTGTGCTAAAGTACAGGTCAACCATACACAACCCAGTGCACCTGGGATAAAGTGCAGGTCAACCATACACAACCCAGTGCACCTGGGATAAAGTGCAGGTCAACATTACACAGCACTGTGCATCTGCATACATTTTCTTTCACATACATGTCTGGCCACACTCTCTGTCCTGGTGGCCTGTTCAATGCTCACACACAACGCTGTTCAGATTAAATAATTATATAACAGATTATATAAATCACTCAGTATAGTACAACATCAATGTATGGGGGTATGAATGATGTAGTAAAATATGGGCTTTCATTTTCACTATAAAGGCTTTGCAATTGTGTTCTGGCTTCTAAAATGAAAGCATTTGCTAAGAGAATTCCTTCTCATGTCATGTATTTCCCACTGGTCAATGATGCAGTCACACCATGCTCTTGCGTCTCTATTATGTGCATCATTCTTTTGTCTCAAATTCACAAGTATCACATTTAATACAGAACTGTAGTGATATTGTGCAGTCTATCAGATTTAGCACTAAACGACTGAAGTTATTAGTATGACTATTTGCAAAATGACCGTCTCTGCCACCAGAGGGCAGTATCCTATACCTTAGAAGTGGGATTTGAGATGTGGCATCAACAGAATGTTCTGATGCAGACCTGTTTAAATGTATTGGCAGTGAACTAACTAAAGATCATTTAAATTCATTAAGTTCACGTATATTTCCTAATGAACTTGTAAATGTATTTATGCTAAGTGTTTCTGAAAGGATATAGATTTTGTCCTCACTATTATTTTTCATTATTTCACTTTAATTAACCTATTAACTTTACATCAGTATTAACATAATAAGGAAGTCAATTAACATCAGAATTGCAAACAGCATGACTCATTTATTTTAATTCACATATTTAATGAAGACCTTAAATCATTATTGTTGATCAAGCATGATGTCACATTGCTTGAAATGCATGCAGATACTGTAGAAATGCCAAAAGTTAAAGAATACACCGTTAAAGTAACAGATTAAGAAGAATTCCTACTTGAAAAGGTTCCTTTTTACGTTTATTGCTAATAAAAAGCCAAATCCTGGAGATCAATATGTACTCATGGATGATTAAGTAAGATGTAGACATATCAGTCTCAGAGACGAATGGTTGTTGGGGGAATTCAGTATAAAATAAGCAACCAAACTTCAACAAACAGGAAATGTCTTCTGGGAAATGCCTTCAGATGTGTATGCTTATATGTTTGTTGTTATTCAGCGAATAACAAGGATTTTTCTTTGTGTAACATAAAAGAAGACTGCTGCTGTCAAAGGCTTTCAATTATAAAAAGATAAAATGCAAAGGAGAAAGACAAACTTTTACAATGACTTTTCTATTTCTAATTGGCGTTTCTGTTTAGGCAGTCTGCTAATATGGACCCAACGGATTTTTTTTTTAATCACATTATGCAACTGAACTGATACAATGTTGTAGTCTATGATATAACCAACTGATTAACACCCAGCAATAAAGTATCTACTGCAATCAAACCTTTACACTAAATCGGCTGGACTACATAAGCCCCCTTTTTACATGTTGTCTTGATCATTCAGTTATGATTTATGTGAAAACTGAATCAACAGAGAGATATATGACTTAATGTACCTTGGAATTTTGCACATTAATCACTTTGACTTGAAGTGTGATTAAAATTAAACGCCTGCTCTTCCCCCTGCCTGTAGCCCCTCCTTCTCCTCGTCACATGCGTCAGTGGAAGAGGTGCTATGTCTGTGTGGTCTGAGTGGTGCATGCACTGCTGACCATAGTGTTCACAATGAGACCTTCTAGAATCAAGGGAAATAATCAGAATCAGAACTGACTTTATTGCCAGCATGTGCGAACATACCAGAATTGTTTGTGGTCCAGTGCCAAGCAAGAAGGAGGGCCTACTGAACAAAATTAGATAAACAGGGGAACACAGAATACTATGTGCAAATAAGAGTTAAAAACAAAATATGGAAGACACAGTGCAAGACGTCTTAAGACGATAAATTAAACAATATAACTAGCGCAAGAACCATTTTTGTGCAAGTTAAAAGACCTACATACTGAAAAAGGTTCCTGGACAACTGACACGGATGGTGTGTAACAGTATCAGTGAGGGTCTTTAGAAGTAGAGAGACAGACCTAACGCAGTTGGAGCTGATAGTCATTAGGGGTTTGCGATTTGATGATATTAGGCCATAAACAATTAGAATATCTCCATAATCTGCCTTTAAGAGGAGATTGTTACTATCATTCTACCGGCACATTCTATCAGTTGAAGTCCAGTGTCTCACACACTCATCTAAAGTTGTTTGTCAGCCAGATCCCTTTCACGGTAGTGCAAGGGCATCACTTTGGGTTGAGCACTGGGAGAGTTGAGGTCTCCACCCATTTAAGAAGGTCCAGAGGGCTGTATTGCCTGGTTTTGATTATTGGGGTGGGGGGGGGGGGGGATTACAACCCACATCCCCCCATAATTTACACCCATGGGATAGCGCTTTCAATTTCTTCCTCTCTCCCTTTCGCTCCCCCTTCCCAACATGGCATGGGCAGTGTGCAGGAGCTGATGCCAAAGAAGAATTAACACTGGTAATATCTAAAACCGACACAGAGCAAAGAACAGTTATTTGCATCATTTGCAAAGATAAGGTTCACACACTGGACAGCAACACGAGGAACCTTTCTCATCAGCCGAAAACACCGAATCTTTACGAGGATTTTCTTTTGATATGGGTGCTGCCATGACATATGACAATGTATTCTGAGCGTGTTTTTTCTTTAGGTTTTATTATTTACAGGGTTATTTTTATTGGGAAATTTGTTCGGTTGTACTGTTAAGATACTGCCAAAATAGTATTAAAAAACAAACATGAAAAACAATTGTGATAAGATCGTGGATGTGATCTCATCTGAAAAAAAGTGATATTTCTACCATATTGTGCACTCCTAATAGACATCACCATATTTGTTCACCAGGCATGAAGACTGAGAGCCATTGGAGGCTGAAAATGAGAGGAGGTCTGTGTTTATAGATCATGGAATACTTATCACAGCTCATGCCTAGAAAGCAGCCTTTGTGTCCTGATTTACAGCAGCCAAAATTGTGTTTAATAAAGTCTACTGTTATAAGCTTGTTGGGTGAAACACAAATCATACTCAAGAGGTTTTTTTACAGCTGTCTTACTTGTAATGAAGCTTTAATATCTGCTTGTCAAAACCTATTAATATGGAAATTATGTTTTGCCTTCAGAATGTACTGGAGAACATGATAAGGGTTTTATTATTGAGCTGAAGCACACCTGACACACTCCATTAAGGCAACATTTTGTTTTTGTAACAATTGCAATTCATCGGTTTGTGTAGGCCTACATGAATACACTGGCTACCTGTCGCAAATCTGGTTCCATACACAAAAAAAATTAATTCAGGCATATTCAGCTAAACATTTTATTTGATAAGAAGGACACACTGGGAACATACAGCACCTCAAACATAACACATTAGACCCCTCATGTACAGAGTCCGGATGGAGCTGTACGGTTCTTACTTATAATTTTCACCTCAGTTGAAACCCGCACTAGTCAATTTATTTATAGAATTGAGCCAGATTCCAGCATGAGTTAAGCCCAGAAGGCTGTCTGACACAACATTCATTAGAAACAGTTTTAACCTCTGACAACATGTTCATTCTGAGCGGGTGGACCCAGCACGGGGCTAAAAGCGACCTCATTCCCCCCGCCTGGGGCCATAAAGTCTTTTCATCACAGAGCTCATCTCATTAGCTGCTAGGCAAGGGGCTTTAATAGCATCGATAACCTAAGACAGCCAATGCACAACTTCATCGATAATAGAAGTTTTAAAGCATATCTGCAAAATAATAATAATAATAATAATAATAATAATAATAATATGCGCTGTCATGCAGCGCCAGTCGGTTTATCCCAAATTGTTTTGTATCGACTCCCCTTCGCAAAATTTGTTCACTAAGCCCGATTCTTAGTATTTATTTACATACGTGTCATTTTTATAGGGCCTACTGAACCTGTGCTGGTTCTCATTAGTGTGAGAGCAAAACGTACAGTTTCTTCCAGCTTTCAGCATAATTACGTAACTTCAGAAGTCGATATGCTGTTTCTAAATTACTTTATATAATTACTTTGTGTTATGCCATTTTGTGTAAAAACGGGTCGTGATTAAGCGCGACGGATTGAAGCCCAGTTAAATACAACTGATTTTGACCATATAAAGCTTTCAAATCGCATCTCCCAGAAGGGAGACAGCTTGATTTTTATTACATGAAGCCGGTGCGGGTTACGCAGACAATCAGGGTCTTACAGCTGGTAATAAGAGGCAATCGGGTTAACGGCACGTCAGTCAGCCGTCAGCTCTAGTTCTTTATTATCGTAATGTGTTGCACTGGGTTTGCTTTTGGCTTTAGGACCCCGGGGAATCGCTGGCGGGGGGGACAATTTCCAAACTGCACGATGGAAAAAAAAACGCACTCGATCTGAGAGAGAGTCCGACCTGAGAGAGCGCAGTCACCTGCTGGTGAAGGACAGTAAAGCAGGGAGCAGGGACGTCCTCCCACTGCCATAATAATCAGCCGCTTCTCTCCTTCAGCTCAAAATTTTCTTTATGTCAAGGGGACACTCCCCCCACTTTCCCTTGAAAGACGCAATAAATTACATTGAGATGAACGGAATGAATGGACGCAGAGTTAATTGCTTTATCTTGGACTCACTGTAATTTGAATGTTCCGACAAGACTGAGCGGTATTGTCTGGGGGGCGAGATGGTTTGGTCTTCACTTTTCATACTGGACACATTTCTAAGATCTGCCGCATAAAGGTGTTCAGAGGGACTGTGTTTCTGAGGATGCAGCGATCTGCCAGCTCATCGCCGGAGACAGCGGGCTTCTGCGTTTTATGGGATTCCTCTAGTTTTTAATCAGGTTGGCGTGCTGTCTCCTTCACTGCGAGATCACCCCCCTGTCCCTTACCGAGTTCTCTGACTGGATCGCTATTTGTTATAATCGTTTTATTTTTGAACCAGTGGAGGCGTGATCTGTGGGAATGAGACTGGAAAAAGAATCGGAAGACAAGCGGACCGGGCTGAGGTTAGGTCTGGAACTACAAGTCTAGGTTTCTCAACTTGATACACTTTAAATCAAGTTCCTACATGGAGCGCTCAAGTTCACTGGGTATCGAGGCACTGAAGGTAAGTAACGATCGGACTTATCATTTTTAAAACAATCCACTAGCTTTTGTCGCCCCGTATCTGTAAATAATGGTTCCCGATTGCTACTTGTTACCGAACACCATAATGAAGAATAACAGATTCCGCTGGCGAGCCTTTGCGATGTTTAATATTGTGGATATCGGAATCATCTGGGACCTTTTGATTGCTATTACTTCCGAGTATTTTAACAATTACGGAGGGGTGGGTTGTGGAATTTATAGCGTCCTTTTCCAAGTTAATTGCAACATTGTTTAACAGCACTGAAGGCGAGTGTGACGGAAGGCGCAGATATATTGAGGCTGAGACCGATCGCCACGGTTTTATTATTAAGTTTATTTTCCAGCCGGCGTCTCTTAATTTTCTGTCATTCAAGAATGATGTGCAAATACGGTTCAGATGAATGGTAAATAACCACCAATATGCAATTGTCCCAGTCCATTGTCTATGATAATTAGCCGGAATTGCTTTGCTGTAAATCAGGCAATGAAAATATTGGGCTTTGCTTTTGCTATTCTGTGCATGTAGACAGATCGGCGCTTCGCCGGGTTGTTCACTGGCTTGTAAAGATCCGACAGTCCTTTGATTGCGCTACGAAACACACATTGCATGCAGAATGTACGAAACAACAGAGATCTATGGTCGAATAAACGTTGTATTTCTGTAACTTTGTATTAGTGTTTTGGATGTTTTTTTTCCAGACCTGACTTCATAAATCATGCATGTAACGACGTCTTAATTTGTGTATAGTGGGTTTCTGCTGCAGTCGAAGAAGGGAGGAAATGATCATTTTTTTATGTAAGAGAAACCCACATAATTTCTTGTCACATTTGTCACGTGTCTCTCTCTTTTCCCTGAAGTTGTTTGTAAAGAAGGGGCATCGGATTTAAACCCACAGCACGCCGTCCTTTTCCAATACATTTTGTTTTGCATGTTGCGAGTAATCAGCAGTGCAAAGTTGTATTTTTAATTTCCGCCGGACCGTAAAGCATTAATGAAAAGTGTGACGGTATTTTAGGACTGAAGCAGTGCCTGAGTTTGGATATTTCGCCGCTTCAGCGGTTCGGGTTTTATTACGTATTAATTTGTGGTCACGTGGTAATTAGTCGCTTATGAAGCTTAATGATTTTAATTTATGTTTCGTCGTTTCAATCCCCCGTCTCCTCCTTAAATGGACCGAGTTACAGATTCTATGCGTTTACAGCATTTCAAACAGTGGACCGTCGTTGTGGAAGTTGAACGTGTTTGGAAATCACTGCATGGACAACAGGTTTATACTATGTGTAAATCCAGAAATTCTAAATGCTTATGTTAATAAATTAGTTTTATTGGTCGTTCTAGTCTTCATCACTGCCTGTTTGTACATTACATGCTTATGGGAAGAATGCTCGCCATAACTGTTCTTAAATTTGATGCTAGTAAACTTAACAGGGTAAGGATCTTTCTTTGTGCCTAAAAGGTAGGTTGAAATCTGATGACCAGCGGAGTATTCATCATCATTGGGCCCTTGAAAAAGCCCTTAACCCCTGTTATTACAGGGATGCTGGCTGACCCCGTTCTTTGTCCCTAACGTATGTTGGACATAACTCTGTGATAAATAAATACATGTAAATGGATTTCTTATACAGTACATATGGCAAAATTGCAAGTAACTAAGAGAAACTGGAATAAAAATGTGTATATTTCCCATTAGAAACTGAGTATGAAATAAATGATCTTAGCTCCCCGTAGGTATGAATTAACAGCTGTTTCTGTGTAAACAGTCATATTAGATGCTTGTCTCTTTGATTTATTGGGCTATCAAATTATCTCATCTATCATTGTTAAATAAACCCATAATTGACATTGTGAGGTATGGTAGTTATAAAATACATCAGTAGGGCTTTTTTTGTTTCCCCGCCCTTTTGCGAGTCACATTCACTGCTTTTCATTGTTCTAGCGATCTTTGAGTGTGAGCGTTTATGCCGAAGCTGTCAGCGACTCTGTAAAAATCAGAGCCGTCAGTGAAGATCGGCTCCCCCCAAATCCACCTCCCAAACATCTTATTATGCCAAGAGAATGGAACTGATGAGTCATGAGTGGCGGTGGGAACATAGCGCTTAAAGACACAAACTTTTAACCTGATGCTTGCTTGATGCAAGTCTATAAAGGTGCCCTGCTATAGTACCCTTGATAAAAGTACTTCGCTAGTAAAACATGCATTTTTTTCCCCCATCCATCTACAGATCTGTAAGTTGCTTTGGACAAAAGTGTCAGATGTGAAACTAAATATAGATAGGCTTATATAATGAGAACAAAGGAATCCCCATCTAAATTCCCCCCAGTCAATTCCTGGAAGGTTCTTTTCATAGACTTTAAAGTTTCAGTCTATGCTCTGTCCCGGGCTCCCCTCATTATCTTGCTTTGATTTGCGTCAGTTTTCGCACGTGCTGAATTTATAATCAATGGAGTTAAAAAACAGGCTTGCAATGCATTGCATTGTTTTGACCTTTTGTGGATTTGAGCTTAATCTATCAGGTTTATTTTCAAAGTGGTGATGAGCAACTGCGCGGGTATGGTGGGGCAAGGGAAGGCCATAGACATCCATCCTGGTCTCTGCTTTATGTCTCTGTTTCATTTCACCCTTAATTAACTCACCCAGCCCCTAGGGCACATAGATTAGCATGCCCCAACACTACGCTGATTAATATATGTTTGCGGTAGGACTCTCCTGTACAGCATTTCTCCAGATCGCCCGGGGCGTATCTCTAAAATGAGGAAATGGCAGCGTTGTACTTGTTCTGGGAGACTTAACCTTTCTGCAAAGCTTTGTTTAACTTCCCTTGCAATTCCCATGCCCGACATGAAATCTCTGCCCAGTGGTCTATGAAGGGAATGAAATGAGCATTTGCAGCGCGCAGAGCCCCGAAGACCTCGGACTCCGTCCTGATAACCATCCAAATGAGTGTCAGCTAGGGATTCTTTGGAGTCGCTCAATGACGAGTGTTTTAGACTCTGTCGTTTTCTGCCACGCCGTCATCTGAGCGGTGCCGGGGTCCAAAGCTGACTAAATTTGCCTGAATACAGAATGATGCTTATTTGGCATGACCTGCACTGCTTAGGTGTGCCTGCGGTGTTTTTGTAGATAATTCTGGCGGATGTGATCTTTGATTTGCCTGCCATTAGGTCGATTTTCCTGCCGTATTTCTGCTAAAAGCTTTACTAGCACTGCCTGCAATGTTAACTCTGTCAGTGGGAATTATTCCGCGTCTTGCTGTTTTCCTTCACGTCATTCATCGCTTTTCCAGCCCTATATCAAGCGACTTAGATCCCAGTGACGCTAATTGTGATGCGTCCCCACAGATGTCTAGCGAGAGGGTCGTGTCCCAAGCCGCCGCCGTGTGGAAAAAGTCACCGCTCTTGCCTTGATGTTCAGCCATTCCCCGGGATTTTGTTCATGCTGACAAGTTAATCCCAGTCAAATATGGCGATGAAGGGGCATGGGGGCCGACTCTCGCACGGGGCCGGGCCGGCGATGCCGTAAAGCGACACGCAGTAGTCTGAGCCCACGTGCGGCGTGCGCGGGGCTGGATGATGTGAGGAGGAGTGATAGACAGGAGAGTGAGTGGAGTGAAGCGTACTCCCATTGACAGTAACTGCTGGTTAAGCTCGCATTCCCCCCCCACCCATCTGGACCTTAAGACGTTTCACACAACAGTCGTGGGACTCTTCCTGACAGCTGAAGTACACAGCCGTCACCAGCAATGAATGAAGTCAAGTTTGGATCCTGTCTCTCATCCTTGTTGTCCTATGTCATTTTCATAGATCTGGGCTATTCAAATCACGGTCCTCAAGGTCTGAGAACTGCGGATTTTCCAGCCTACCTGCAAGTTAGGTGTGAAGCCCCTGGCCAATCAGAATCAGTAATTATTAAACTAACTACTAATTATTAAACTAACTGCCTGGGAGAACTGAAAACAAGGCCCGGATTTGGAATGGAGGTCCGGATTTGAAGATCCCTGACATAAAATTTAAAAATGGAGATTAATTCAACTGCAAACAAGTTCAGTGCAAATAAAAAAAAAAAAAAATGGCACTTTAGGCAAGGAAGAGGGGGGCGTATCAACCTTGGGGGGGGGGAGGCAAAAAAACATCAAAAACAGAGGCTGTTAGTTTCCTGCACACTGGCATCCCCATTATACTGTGCACTCTGAAAATATACTTACACAAAGCCACACTGTTACTGCAGTGCAAGAACGGGGAGGGACAGGGAAGAGCACACCAGAGACCATGGTGTCCATCACGACGGGCTCCCTTAATGATGGGCAATGCGGCATCCTGGTGATGGATGGCTCAGTAGGTCCAGCTCTGAGGTGGCAGAGCATTCTGGGAGGGTGCAGAAGTGGAACATCGGTACCTTCTGCTTCTTGCCTGAGAAAATTCACCCCTTACGGGCTACAGTGAGCAACATCAGTATGAATTATAACGTGCATACGTCCTCCGTCTTCAGCATCTATGAGATCCTCTTAGTTTACTAGATGTTTGTCAGGACAAAATGCATTGATTGCATTCTCTATATTCTTTATGTGTTGGTGCGTTCTGTACTTTGTTTCATATGTGTGGTAGGATTCTGATATCGCCTTTACTTGGTTACTGTGTCTTGACTTTACAGAATGTAAAAGTACAATTTAAATATGAACGCGCTAATGTAACCTACTTCACATCTTTTCTGTTTGACTTAAGCCAATCGTATTTCATTTGATGTTTTACAACCTCTTCTAAACAACACTTTTATATTGTATAATTCCCAGTCACCCATACAATAATCCAGGCTCAATGGTCAGTGGAATGATACAAATTGGAAACAAATAGTGCAACGTCCCAGTGGATTGGAAACATTCAAATAAGCTAAGAATAATGTATAAGTATTTCAGAAGGTTACATAGGTACCGTCTGACAGAGAAACGCTGTAATAGTGCTGAGGTTGTTGCATTGCTCCTGGGGTGTTTGCAACACCGCTGTTTGTGAGCTGTTTGTGCTATTTATAACCGTGGTAGGTTTTCAGATTATATAATTTGGCAGCAGGTGGCATGGTGATTAAGGATGCAGAACTGTTTCCCGAAGGTTGTTTGCTCAAGTACTAAGGGAAAGACTGTAGTGGTAGCCTTGAGTGTAAAGGGCATAGATAACACTGCCCCCCGAGTTTATGAGAGCGGTGGGCTGTTTATAACTCGAGTTGGGTCGCGGGAGGCGGGATTTCACGCTTCTTATGTTCTGTCAGGTGTGGTGCGGTGTTCAGTCAGTCATCTTTCAGCAAGGGAGTCCACGGCTCTTATTGACGGCCCCAGGAGCTAAGGTCACCGTCTAACTATCCACGCTGTGGAAGGCGCCCAGCGTTATATATACTGTGTGGGCTTTTTTTTTTAATGATCAACTTATCATTCAGACACGGAAGGCATGCTCAGCAAGTACATGACCTCTTGGGGTGTGTTTGTCGTTCACAAACCTGCAGAAAATATGCAGCATCTGGAGAAAATGGAAAAAAAAAACCTGGTAAGGCTATCTTGGGATGGAGAACCACTCCTGGTTCAGGCCTTAGTCAAAAGCAGGTTGCTGGCCTTCATTTTTAGGAATGTAGTACAACGTTAGGCCTATATGTTGACATGTAAGATGATGGTGATGATGGTGAGTTGGCCAGGTCTGATTGTTGTGCCCTGGAAGCGTTTCGAGGTCCAGATGGCTTGAAGAGAGATCCATTCGAGGTCCAAGACACTTGAAAAGAGATCTTCCTTGTCAAAGTGCCACCTGAACTGTCCTGTAAACTCTGCCACACCTGGTAAGTGTTACGTGTCCCTCTGTGTCAGTGTATGTAATAGAGGCCACTGGGAGATTAGGAGGCTCTAAATTCCATGTGTTTGCAGCCTGATACGTCCTGGAGATTCATGATGCTGTGTTTGGTATTTCATAGTGTGCTTCTACAATGAAGGGAAAAAGGCAGGAAAAGTAAAAAAAAAAAAAAAAAAAAAAAAAAAAATCCTAGTTATAAAGGCAGTTTTAATAGAGAGCCATAAATAGAAGAATAAACTTTAGGACATTTTGAGACCTAGTTTTTGATGAGGTTTTTAAAATATGCTGGTTAATGCACGGCTCTATAAATTGCACAAGACCGAGATATAGATATGCATTTATTATTGTAATTGGTTTACGGTTAAAAATGATGTGCTTTTACTGATTACTTAGTTGGAAAGCGGTATTAAATTAAGCTTTTTTTTTTCTTTTAATTTTGTCGAAGGACTTGAAACAGACACATTTATGTAAGGGCATTAGTATGCAGAGTCTCACTTAGCAACGTCTATCACTTAGCAACATCCAACTTTGCCAGTCGTTGGATTAAAATGATCCAGTAGGACATGCTTAGCTTGTTCATTCTTACGAAGAAAAAAAAAAAAAACTATGATATAGCTTGTTCAGTGGTTGCGATAGATGGCTAAATCTTATGATTAATGTGTGATGCTGAAAACTTTGTCTTTATTTGGATGGTACAGGTATCATCCTTGCACTCTACGTCTAGGCTCTATATAACACAATCGCCGCTAATAGTTTGGATGGCTGGCGGTGTGTGGGGGGGGTCCGGTTTCAGTAAAAGCACTGAGACGTCAGAAGAAGGATACGGTCTTGGCTTAAAACGCTTTGACTTCTCACTTACGATTACTCACGAGAGTATTGATGCGCACTGTATGTGATGCATTTGGATCAGACTTTGAAGACACTTTTGGTGTGAGCTAATCTGTTATCAAACACAAAGTTTCATGTTTTAGTATAATAAGGCATTTTCCATGACATTCGCCACTGACCTTCAAATGCTGCTCTTTTTATCCATTTAAAAAACGTAACTGTAACATGTGCCGGGAAACATCAGGGTAAATCTGATATTGAAGAAACTTTGGTGTTAACTTTAAATTAGCAGAGAATTCAAAGATTTGCCCGAGGCCGTCTTCTGCGTTCCAGTGCCACGGTGTCAGTCCCACAAGATGGCTTCTAGCATGCTCGGTGATGTCATTCGCTTTATTGCTGTTCCGGGCTGTAAAGCACACCTGTCCTTTCCTCACCTCCCTTCTTCTGTGACTCTCGCTCCCCTGGCCTGTGTTCTGGATCAAAAGATCCTTCAAGTTTGCCTTTTACCATCAGTGAGGCATGCAGAGCTCGGAGCGGTGCTGGTTTTAGTGCAGCAGCGGTGATGTCACCACACTCACGGCCTCCCTGATTGGTGTTTGGGCAGGAGTGACAGCTGTACTGCTGCTGTTAGTCCCGCCCATCTTTGCTGGATTCCAGAAGGGAAGATTCAACCTTGGTGACACATCTGCCAACAGCTGGTAGCACAGACAATGAAGATGCGTATCTTTATCCAGAATGTAATAGAAGAAAACCCTATTGATCGCCTTTTATGTATCCAGCAACAAAGAGCCGTCACTGAAAGATCTCGTGACATATCAGTTGTATGTAGCTGGTGACCAACATGGTGTCAAGTCCCACGTAATGGATTCAGATGCTGTAAAGCTCTCTTAACTGTAAAAAGTGACAGCTTTTTCTGGGTACCGATCAAAGTGCATTAGATTGCTCAACTGATAGTATAGCACATTACACACAGCATTAAAACATGAACAACAAGGTCCTGTGCTTGCAGACCTGTCAGTCGCCCAGAGAGATGCCTTTGCTGCACTTTGATCAGAGTATTTTCACGAGCCGCTTTGCCTTTGGAATGCTACAAAATATCAGCTATTCACTCCTCAATTTCTCATCAATAAGTCACCCTCCGATGAAAAGGAAAAATAGATTATTATTATCCTTAAGTCTTGGAAAGATCATTTTCTTTACGAATTTCAAACAAAGTGGGATGTTGCAGATGTTTGTCAAGCCAGCCCTTTCTTATCTATCAATAACCCAAACAGAGTTTGAACAAAGGCTTGATTTTCTTGCTTGATTTCTCTTTTAGAATGATTGTCAATGAGTTCTGTTGTTTTTTTTCCCCCCACACTCGACCCAGGAAGCGGTTTTGCATTATTGACATCGCATTACAGATTATTTAGATAACTGTCTCTGAAAAACTGAACATGACCAACAGTATGTCGCTACTAAGAAGTTTTTGTTCAGCATCTGTTATTAAGGATGAAGGTCATGACACTTACAGAAGGTCTTAGACTGATGATTAGTAACCTTACTGCTTATTACTGCTTATAATAGGATCCCATGGGTGGCCCAAGAGGTAACATTACGAAATGTTTTGGTAGTTAATCCCAAAACAATTTTTTCCCCAAATCTGCATGTGTGTCTGATCTTTTTAGTAAGAGACTAACAGAACTCCTGCATGTTCATAAAGTGCTTGCATGATGTCCCCTATGCGTTACGTTAAAGCATAGGTGGTCCTTGTCCTTTCGCTAATTGCAGCTAAAAGGGCTGATTCAGTGGAAGACCTGCTTGCATGTGCTGATTTGTCCACCGGAGGAAATGGAAGACTTCTCCAGCTGCACTATTTTTTTTTTTTTTAAAGATGAGGTTAAAAATAGATTCTAGTGGGTTGGAGCTTTCAAAGAAGCAAAAGCCAGGACTTTGGGGGATTTGGGGGTTCATTTGCATATAGTGTCATAGGCAATATTTCCTCTAGAGTTTTATTAGCCGAGCGCTTATGTGTGTAAATATATACGTCGAGGCCTTTTGGGATCCGTTAAAGTCAACAGTTAATGTGGGCATGATGGAAATGGGTTATAAAGAGTGGAAGTGGCTTTTAAACGTAAAATGTGCAACACAGGGAATGCATAGTAGAGTATCACCTTTAAGCACTGTACAGCTTCAGCTCCTTGCAGTCATCATTTTGTGTGTGTGTTTGGGTGCCCGCCTATCGCAGTCATCATTTTGTGTGTGTGTTTGGGTGCCCGCCTATCGCAGTCATCATTTTGTGTGTGTGTTTGGGTGCCCGCCTATCGCAGTCATCATTTTGTGTGTGTGTTTGG
>JAODLC010000015.1:12840693-12853600 GCA_026781145.1 Hippopotamyrus pictus | reverse complement strand
AAACAAAGCTTCATAGACAGAACTAGAAGGTCAGTGTTATTTTATACAGTCATAATACATGTGCCTAGCGATCAGTCGATCATAATACATAGCAATCTTACATGAAAATGGATATAACGAAATTCGGTTATAATGAAAGAAATCTGCCAGCCCCAGAAAATCGTAATAACTGTGCTCGACTGTACCATGTTCAGTGATGAATATCGAGTCTCCATTACCACAGATGACCGTTGTGTGCGCATTTGGCAGTGTGAGGGATGGGGACCAATCCTGTCAGTGTTGTGGAGAGACACACCAGCGTTACTCCTGGCATCATGGTGTAGGGAGCCGTGGGGTATGACTTCCGGTCATCTCTTTTAGTGATTCGGGGGACCCTGACGGTACAGCGCTACGTCAGTGACATCCTGCTTCCGCATGTCTTACCCCCCCTGAGACAGCACCCTGGAACAGTCTTTTAACAAGACAACACCCGACCACATGGTACGTGTGTCTATGGACTGCCTGTGTCATGTTGAGGTCCTCACGTGGCCAGCCAGGTCTCCTGATCTTTTCCCAATCGAACATGTGTGGGATTAGCTCAGATGTCAACTCAGACCCAGTGCCAATCTGCAGGATCTCGAGGGCCAGTTACTACAGCTGTAGGCTGACTCGCCACAGGAGAGAGTAAAACGGCTGTACGACTCCCTCCTGCACCAAATCATTGCATGTATCCAGACCGGGGGGGTGCCATGCCCTACTGACATGGGACCAGCAGTGTGCCCATACTGCCAACTCTGTTGCCCGTTTGATCTGATATTATAACCATTGTGATACAGACACATGATCTTTCACCATGTGCAGATTCATTTCATTCCCACCACTCTGTCTGGGTGCTTAACTTTTTTTGTCACAAAGTACTACTTATGTATTAATAAACCACAGTCTTAGTCTTGGGTACATATTGATCACATGTCAATTCATTAATAATGAATGACATCAGTTACTATATTGTTACTATATCTGTTAATTCTATAAACCTTTGTGAACTACTGAAGGAACAGTCATGAATTTAACGCAAGTGAAATACTGATTTCATGTTTGTTCATCATTAATGAATCATGGTGCATCTTTTACCTCAAGTAGCAAATATATTAGTTCATGCTTTTGTTCCTGATTTGCAGTTCAGTAGTAACTGAGTTTTTACTAAGTATTTGTGCCCCGTCAAGTCAAGTGTTACCCTAACATTACAATGCCTTGTTCTTTCTGAGATAAACGGCAAGTGTTAGACAAGCGATTACTGATGGTGGATAGGTGATGAATTAATAACGATTTCTGAATAATGTAATTCTTCGTGTGCTTGATTGTAGCTCTGGCCGATGTAGGTGTTCTGTGTACGGCTCTCAAACCTCCACTTATCAGGCTTTAACCTTGTAGGCTGATGCTGCAAGACAAGGGTGGAACCTGATATGTTTCTTGGCTCCCGCAGTCTGTCAGAGAGCACTCACCAGTTCCATAAAAAAATAAACACTCTCCCTTATCTGAAAATCATCCATCCATTTTCCATAAACACGTTTGTAATGCCGGATTGCGATGAGCCCTGAGCCCATTTCAGGAGGCGCAAGGCGGGGTGCATCCAGAATGCGATGTTAGTCCATTGCAGATGGATGACGAGCGGTCTGAATGATGTGGCGGTTGTAAGTATATGCAACTAGTGCTGGGGAAAAATGTCGTCCCCTTTTGGCGCGGTGGATCAGTTGTGTGTGCTTGCACGCTTTTCAGTCAAAGTCTGTCAAACTGCCGTAAGCCTTGTCTGTCCTGCACGGGGTTGTGAGGGATGGTGTAACCTCTCTGGAGAATATCTAGATCTAGGTAAATATGCCCTTCTGTGATGACAGTTACAGTCAGTGAGGCGGTGGTTCACTGCCATGCTGGAACATATGGTGAAAGGGAGTCTGCATCAGAATATCTATGTCTCACTGTCAAAGGGAACCAAGGTTACTAATCAACTGTGATTGATCTGAACGAGTAATCTCAACACTCTACAAAGTGTCTAATGCTTGATGTCATTTAATAAATGATGATTTAATTAATAAAGTGGCTAACCTTTAATAAATAATGATTTTATTAATAAAGTGGCTAAGATACTTGCCTTGCCTTGACTGCTTTTAGTTCTAATCTGTTCTCCAGTGACCCTTGACCTGGAAGATGTACATTCTCCCCATTTACAGTATAGGCCTGGATGCACATTGAAGCAGATTAGCTGGAGTACATTGCTGAAGCAGCGTGCCCTGACCTTTCGAAAACCTGCATCCCTTTTTAGTTCCTAACCATGCTATCAAGACCTGGATGTACCCAGCATTGTTACTGAACCCCCCAGTGGGGGGGTGGCACAGTGGCGCAGTAGTTAGCACTGTAGCCTCACACCTCTGGGACCAGGGTTCAAGTCCCCACCATGGCTCCATGTGTGTGGAGTTTGCATGTTGTCCCTGTGTCATTGTGTCATTCTCCCTGTGAAACCCCCCCCCCAAAAAAAAAAAAACAATGCTGAGGTTAATTGTTACCAAATTGCCCACTTGTGTGAGTATGTCCTGCAATGGGTTGGCACCCCATCCTGGGTAGTTCCCTGCCTTACACCCATAGGTCCTGGACCCCCCCCCCATCCCTGAATAGGAAAGAAAAATGGATTCCATCCATCCATCACAGAAAATGCTTGGATGGATGATCCCCTGGGAGAATTTGTTAAAGCTAAGGCCCTGATGAGATTTGAACTCACAACCTCTGGCTTCCAAGCCCAGTGCTTTAGCCCACAAGCTGCTTAGCCATGATCTATGTGAAACTTGAAGTAACATTGCAACTTCAAAATATATGTCAAGGTGAATTACTGACATCTCACAAAAGTCAGAGGCAAAACTGCTCTTCTCTACAGGATCGACTTAATGTGTTTGTTCTCCATGTACAGCTCATCCACAAAAATCCTTGTACATACCGCATCCTATCACTGTGCTTAAAAATCAACTGTATTCAAGTTCAGAACACAACAATATTGGCATCTTTTGTTGTATCGTGCTTGCATCCAGTCAGCCACGACCAGCCCCCCCTTGATACTCCATCAACCCAAAACTCATCAACCTGATCAACAGCCACATTCATTAATGGTTCACTCCTAGTGTCCCACGGTACTCCTGGTGTGGTCCACAATCGGCTTTCTGTGTATGACTCTTGCTCGTTTTTTTTTCCATCTAGTGTTTTGGATTTGCTTATCTATATTCCCTGTATTGACTTCCGGCTGCGTTTGGACTGCGGATTTTGAGCACGGTTTGAATTCGTTAGCCTTTGTTCGCTTCTACCTGGTTTTCGACCCTCTGTCTGCCCTTCGATTACGAGGCTGGAAATAAACCTGAAGCTCCTGCACTTGGATTTGCTCCCAGTCCAGTCATTACATATAACTGGTACATTACCATCCCCCCCCCCCTCATTTTAGGATCAACAGTTTTGAAACTACTTTGCCCTTAAAATGACCGAATGACGGCCACCTTTTTCAATATTTTGCTAAATAAGAAGTATTATAAATTATCAAAGGAAATTATACAAGTGGCACGCAATGGTAGCTAAGGCAAAAAAAAACAAACAAACAAAGTTGAACCAATAAAAAATGAACTATCCAATATAAAAAGGCAAACTGAAGGTGTAGAGGAGTTTTTAAATATATTCTGCATGCCTGAGATGTGTGCCTGTTTTAGCTATAATCTCAGAGGTGTCCATTGTAAACACTCCATCTTCAGCCTTGTCCCTGTGCCAGTTTTGTTTGGTGTTTTCCCTCTCTCAGCAGAAGGACCATCTCTCACGTCCTGGCACTCTTAACCTTTCCTGTTAACGGGCCTTTTAAAGTGCATTTCGCACTGGAAACGGACGAAACCTTGCCTTCTGAGCGTCAGCGGAGCCATAATCCCCATATTGTGTGTTGATTGAATGCCCCCCCCCCTTTTCTTTTTCCAGAGCCAGTTATTGAAACTGAACATCCTGCCATCGAGGTCCAGTTGGCGCCGCCCCAGACCCTCATTCTTCTTCCATCACGTCGCTCAGTTGCCCCTTTTTTGCAGAGCAAAGTGATAGTTTAAGGAATTGTTTAATTGAGCAGGCGTGCGGTATTGCATTAGTAATTACCTCCAAAATGCTCACGGGTCTGAATCTCCTTTTGCTGGCGTGTTCCCATTGCCAAATTGAGTTTAAATTCCTGCCATGCACTGCCGTCCAGAAATGTATAAAGATGTTTTTTCTCGCAACAAACCTGTCAGAATTCTCCCTAGAGTGTCCTATTGATATTCTTTGGTCCAGTGGGAGATCTAAAGGAATCAGCAAGGCTTTAGAGGACTATAAAAATGTTTTGTTGTAAAGTACATTCTTTGTGTAATGAATAGCCAAATCTGATGACACAAGGAGAATAAGATCTAAGTAGTGGTAAGTGTGTGTTTGTGTCTACTTCCTACTGTATAAACCAAGCGATAACACGATAACAACCGCTGTCGTCTTTCAACGGCGAGCCTGTTTGTTTTTAGGTTTATCAGTTGATGGTGCTGGTAGGGATGATGGAGGAGACAGTGCAGATTAGAACGGAGACTGGAGGTTGTGATGGAGACAGGAAAGAAAGGGATGGCAGAATAGGAAGCACAGGCTGCGATGGTAAAAGATGGGCGATACCCTGATTATTGTTGCAGTCTCATAACCCGGGCATGACTAAAATATTGCCGCTAACAACATAAGCAGTATTTTCTGGGTGGTGGAATCCAAAACAGATTTCAAAAATTAATGGCAGAGTTGGGAAAGCGAGGAAAGCTGGTGTGTCAGCATTGTAAAGCATGTGACTTTTTTTTCCTGTAGCTCAGAGCTTTGAGATCTCAGCAGCGGCTTTTCTGGCATTCTTATAATGCAGGTGTTTTATTGTCCTTGTGGCATCCAATAAAAAAAAATATTTTCTATCCAGTGCCCTGTGATATTTGGCATGCCTAGAGACTTGTTGATAATATCAACAGCTAATACCATGGCATGGTCTCTGTAAATTGTTTTGGTCTTATAGGTCACTGGGAATTAGGTATGTTTATTTGTTTTTTTTTTTTTTTAAACGGAGTTCTTTCAGTGCTACTTCTGTGGTTTTTTTTTCTATTGATTTACACAAATGCTTGTTTTGCAGCATTTCCATGTATGTATATTCTAAATCACTGTGGGATTCCCTTATGAGATGCAAAGTTATTCATAGAATTTTCCATGCTTCCAGTGTTACCTGCAACTGTAGATTAACAGTAAGGAACCTGTGCTTTGCCATACTAATGACTGTTGACTCGTTTCCAAATACATACCCTCAGAACTGTCCCAGGATCAGTGCAGCTCTTCGTAAAAATGGGTGTGGGCAGTCCTCCATCCTTGACAAGTGTTTATTTACATTTATATTTCTCTAGCGGACACTTTTGTCCAAAACAATGATAATACTGATAATACATTCCTGAGCGTACAGCTGTCAAGGAGCTAAGAAAAGTGCAACTAGGTTGAGATTCCAGTGAATGACCAGTAAATGGTGCAGGATAGCACTGGAGCCAGAGCCATGCAAAACCAAACAAAACATTGCAAGAACCTTACAGAATGTGACTCAGATCAAAGGCACTATGAAGACTGCAGGTTCTTACAAGGCAAGTGCAAAAATACTTAAGCATCTAGTATTGACAAGAATCCAAAACCAAGGAATAGCAGATGAAGACGGAGCAGGTCTGTGGTTGGATAAGCTAGTCAAAGTGTTGTTCTTGAGGGACTCATTTGGATGGGTAGCTCTTTAATCGTCAAAGAACCACACATAAGAAACATCTAGAATTAGGCTTATTTTTGGAGGAATCTCCAGACAAGGTTTGCAAGCTGATCAAGCAGGGCGAGATGGGAAGGGGCCCGT
The DNA here is from genome assembly GCA_026781145.1 of Hippopotamyrus pictus. NCBI lineage: Eukaryota > Metazoa > Chordata > Actinopteri > Osteoglossiformes > Mormyridae > Hippopotamyrus > Hippopotamyrus pictus. The sequence continues at coordinate 12,847,686 of JAODLC010000015.1, read as the reverse complement.
GATGAGCAATTTGATGGAGATGGGTGCTATTCCATTAAAAACTCTGAAAGGCTTTGCCAAGGACCAATGAAAAGCTGGTAGCCCTGTCAGCGAAGGGCTGTGGTAGCTTAGTCACAAGAAGACAGTTGTCAGGACTAGGAGTTGAACTGCATATTCTGACAAATAAGGCCTGATCTTCCCGATGTTATACAGAGAAAATCTATATGACCGGTAGGTGGTTGGAAAAGGATAGCTGGTCTTCTATTGTTATTATTATTACTCCTGGCAGACCTTAATAGAGACCATACCGATGATCCAAGCAATAGAGCGATGACAGGGTAGATGGCAGGGCTGGCAGAGAAGACATGAAGCTTGGTCTTTCAGAGGTTCAGCTGGAGGTTCATGCCAGATTGCATGCGCCACGCTTATGAAAGAGAGGATTAGTCCTGATACATCATCTCTGATCTCACACCAGCCACTCTGAGCTTTCCCTCTCACCAGCCTTTCTGCTGCCGCTCTGGGCTCCTGCACAATGCCCACTGTGATCCCACACTCTCTCTCTCTCTGGGCTCATTGTCCCCACTGTACCCAGACCCCACTTCTGGAACACAGGGGTCCTTATTTGATTCTTCTCTCTTTGCACGTGGTTTCATTTTCTGTACGACAAATGGGTCGTATGTAAATAATTTGGGAAAGTGTGTGTGGGGGGGGGGGAGAAAGTGTGGTTATTACGGTCTTGAAATGCATTTTTCTCAATTTAATTTCCTGCATTTCGGCAGCGAGAGAATTTAATTTAAACGTTCACTGGCCTGGATTTATGAGTTTGGCTGTGTCTCTGACAAAAATGTGAGAACTTCATCTGAAACATGGGTGTTTCAGGGTTCTCTCTGGGTCAGATTTAGAGCCATGCTGCATTTAAGAAGCATCATAAAGAAGCGCAGAATACATATCATTATGACACTGTACAGTGTTACAAGTTAATCATGTTATGACTGAAAAAAATTACAATTGAAATGTGCAGCAACATGATATTCTGAATATATATTTAATTGCATTTTATATTTTTCGTTATGATTCTGTCATTGCTTGGTAGTACATGATGTTATAGAAAAGTCATAAAGCATGAAATCTCACAAAAATAGTAAAAAAAAAAAAAAACACTGATACCCCTGAAATATGTCGAATCTTACTTTTATATTTTGATTCTGTCTTGTTGGAACCAAACATGACTGAAGAACAATAATCACAAATAACTCCATTTCTGTAGTAAAACCTAGCGTAATTACTGCAAAATTGCAGCAATTATGAAACTGCGCGCGGGATGTGAAACATGTGAAGGCACTTTAAGCATGACTTCAGAAGATGACAAAAGGTAATTAGGGATTTAAATGTATGTCACCTTTTCATTGGATTCTAAATTAATTGCTATTATCGGTATTAAGTGACATTTTAAAGCTGGTTGCAAACCAGCTGCAATTATTAATTTGCATTTAGAGAAAATGAATATAATTGGTTGCTGTACATGTTTTTTTTGGATTGGTCTATAATAGGAAGGAAAAGAGTCATTATTATGTTAATGTTAAAAGCAGGATCCTTATGTTTATCATTTGAATTTCACAAAAACAGGAGTGATGGAAAATTACTATTGTACCGACCCTGTTCTCTGTTTTGTCACATCAATTCTATACAGTTAAATCTCTACTGTACAATAGTGCTAATTTCTCATGTTTTTTTTTTTTCAAGTCTTCTATTATGAAGAGCTTCTGTCAGGAAGGATGAGTGAGATTTATTTTGTTTTTGGCCAAAAATAATTGCGAGGGCGTCAGTCTCTTTTGCACAGGGAATGTGGGGGTCTCAGGGTCACTATACTGTGAAACCGTGGCATAATACCTCAGTAAGATGAACAGTAGTAACACCACAGTAAGGTTGTTGCAGGTTGCATGGGGAATGGGTGTATTTGCTAAGGGGGAAAAGCCATGAAATTTACATTGCTAGAGCTGCATTGGAGAATTTCGAATGATAGATCTGAAGCAGCCCTCAGTGCTTCCAGGAATTTCAAACTGTCCTATCAATGCTAAGTGTTGTAATGTATCTATATGTAAAACATGATGGTCTCTTCATGTGGAGGACAGTCCTTTTTAGGACAATGGGCGTGATGGCTTAATGGAGTGCATTACACAATACAGCATCCAGACAAAAGGCTGTATAATTAATGCACTCTTGCCATGTACAACCAGTTCACTTCATGATAGAGACTGAAGACTCTATGTAGCACTGCATGCAACACTCACTTGGCCTATACACACAATGTCTTCAGAGGGTTCGGCGCTAGTATCTATTTGGCTTCCTTCTGTCATTATAGGTGCATGACCTTGGTTTGCTGGAAGCACAAGGAATACGTCAATGAGGGATTCTTTTATCATGGCAGTACACAGTAGACATCTGTCTTTTTCCCAAGGGGGGTCTGGGACCACTTTAAGGCAATGACTTAATCACCCACGTTCTTCTCTGGACTTAAAACGATGGCGCGATTTCTTGAAAGGAGCGAGTTGGGGAAGAACTGAATTCCAGATACGGCAGATGATGAAATACAGTGACAGCTCTCTAGCAGAGAGCCAACATCAGAATAATTTGTGGAACCTTAGACCAATTTATTAAGTAAAGAGGAGCTTTTTAAATGTAGATACATTCCCAGGAAACAATTTCTGCCGTAACAAAATGTAACGGTTTTAACAAACAGACGATCTAAAGTCATTTCTGATTTTAAACATTAAAAACACCATTTAGGGAGGAATTTAGGTTAGCAAACTATCTTCAGGGTGTAACAGAATTTCCTGTTTGCACATTCTGGATGCACTACTGCATGAAATGCTTGACTGTAGAGTTGAAAGACCAACTTAAGCTATGAAACTCTGTGGCATGTGGTCACTTTGCAGTTTGACCATCCCCCTGATGGAGCCCCTCAGATGGCTGTTTATTTGGGGGGGGGGGTCCCCAGTGATAAAGCACTCTCAAGGCTGGTGTGACATGTTCTGAAGCCCTGAGTGCAATCTTGCTTTGCCTTCCTGCACAAGAATCCATGCTCTAGTGGGCTGAAGAAAATTGAATAAGACCTCGTCCAGCGCGCTGAGAGGTGGGAGTCCGTGCCAGGACGGCTGTAAAGGAGAGGCCCATTTGTCTGCCCTCCCTGCATAAAAGTGCTTGTAAGGAATCTGGTGATGGGTGCAGTGGAGTAAAGCGAGAGGCTTCCCTCTGCTGTTTTTATGTGGAGACTGTGGCGACTCATAGTGGACGCAGCAAACCGCTACGGGCTTCAGTGACCATCCCTCTGGCCCCTTCTGGTGTGACACTCATAAATTATTCATCTGGAAGTACAGGAAATGGACGTGAAATATACAAGGTATATAGAGGACAAACTGAAAAATGTGTGTATATATGTACATATTATTTATAATTCATATCTAAAATAAATCTTTATAACAAAATACCTTGCTGACCTTGAATACTGACAAATGTGCAGAAAGTCAAAATGGATAGTCTTCTGATATATATCCCTTTTTAAATAAAAACTACAAAATACTAATGTTAAATGAAATAGTCATTAGTATTTTACGCATGGGAAAACCTGACACTGCAATTGCAGTAGATGAACCCAAATGCATATTTTATTGAACTGATTTTCAGTGGATAAAGAAGAAAATCAGAATCTGCTAGTAATTTAAGTCTTATGCTAGTGCAGAAAACCATATGCACTTTGCTAAAACAGGGACCCTGATGTATTTGTCTGCCGCATACTTTAAGAAAATACTCTTCTATGCTTGGGCTTTCTATAAAATAACCTTGTGTGACATGTTACCAAGCAGTGATTGTGATCTCCCACTGCCTGTAATTACTGATGCTGTGGCTAGAGTGACTGTAAATGTGGAGTGACTGGCGGTTTTCTGTTAATAGATTATGTAACCATGACTGCTCCGTTTGTGGATATTTTATGATTAATAGCATTTTCAGTGCTATTAGCGTGGGACCCCGAGGGAAAGAAAAAAAAATAAGAAAAGCCCCACATAAAAAGGAACTTAAAAGTTAACATTCAAAAACAATATTACAGAACCATGTGTACCCTGATCAAAATGTGTCCTCAAACACAAGTTAAACAAATTCAGGGGTGGATTTCTGAACAACACGACGAAACCAGACACCTTAGGGTTCCCCCACTCGCCAGATCCAAACATACTCATACACTATTCGGGACTTGTGTAACATTATTCCAGGAAGGACTGAAGCCCTTCTGATACCAATGGATGGTCCTAATATCTTTGTTATGGTGTCTGTTATTTTGTCCATACCCTGTATATCATTTTATATGAAACACAACCGGGGCTGCCGCGATTAGTCGGCGTGGTTGATGACGATGCGTCGACGCATCAGTTTTTTTTTTTTATTATATTATTATTATTTTAACGAAATTACCTTTATGATTTCTAAAACCCTTCACTTCATCATAAGAAATGTTTGTAATTATGGGAGTAATTCAAATTAATGCAAAACAAAAAGGTGGTTTGTACACTGTGCAAAGTTTTGATGGCATAGCACAGCGGCACGAGCGTTATATGCAGGAGAGAAAACACACAGGCTCCATTCTGGATGGTGGGCTACAGGATAGGCAAAAGCACTGTAATTGTTATCTATCCATGTTTATTAAATTTCCATTTGTGCAGAAAGCCTTTTAGTGTCTTTTGTCCTTGTAGTTGCTAAATACACTCGTTATTAAAGCCATAAATTCATCTGCCTGCTACCTTACAATCTCCATATTGAATAGCCTGTAAGTGAAAAAATGTGTAGCCTACCTGTATATCTGGGCTTATTCTACGTTGATTGATGGTGCCAGTGTGTGTTTTTGCGTATTGGGCTTGTACGGTGGGAGCAGTGTTGTTATCATAAAATAAAACTAAAAGGAAAACGGACAGTAAATAAATTTTAAAAATCGTAAACTGAAATAAAAATTAAACCATATTTACCACAAAAAATTGTCGGACTTTAATTTGGAAAAAGCACTGCTGCACCTCCACCGTTTATTTTATTTATTTATTCATTTATTTTTACCTAATTTAACCACAATATCTCCTTTGTTAAAAGATATTGCAGCTGTTGAGCGGTCCCTTCACCGCCACTTCAGTGTTTATCGCTTCCATGATTTACCAAAACAGGCGCGTGTGGCGTGCTCCGCTAACCGAATTTAATAAGCTACTTGGATATGACAAATTTATACAAATTACTAACTTTTGGGCATCACAATAGTAATCTCATTAATATTTAAGACATACTATTAATCAGCTTATCGAATCGTGGGTGAAAATGACGTCCGTATAGTGCTAAACGCCTGCGTTCATAATCTAAGGCCCTGTTGTCAAAATAAAACTTACTTAAATAAACGGTCAGTATGAATTTCTCGAGGGAAATTAATCGTTTAGATTAATCGACCAATCAGTAAAATAGTCGATAGATTAATCAGTAGAAAAACAGTCGTTAGTGTCAGCCCTAAACATAACTGAAAGGGCATCCCATCTAGGGTTTCCCCTGCCTGGTTTACTGTATTTCCAGTGGTAGACTTTAAGCTCAATGCAATGCTGTATCAGATAAAGGTAGTCCCCGTGATAAGAACGTCTGACTTACGGACAACTTGTACTTACAAACCGACAGCCATAAAGTCTATTATATAAAAAAATCTGAGTTAAATAATTGTAAATAAATAATGAATGAATGCATGCAGTACTTTGAGACACTCCTGAAAACATTGTGTGGCTTCAGCAGTTTGTGGCTCGAGGTACAGTACTGTACAGTACAGTATGTAGTTGCTGTTATTCTTACTGTATTTTCAGTATTAGTATGTACTGCTTTAGTGTTTTGACTTACCTACAAATTCGACTTAAAAACAGACTTAGGGAACAGATCTCATTCGTAACACAGGACTGCCTGTAATTAGTTGTGGAAGAAGGGTAACCGCATGTATGCATAACTGAAGAGAAGCTCCGCTTCTGAACACATGGTGTGCAAAGGTGGCACTGGTGAGTGGGAGGGCCCCCAGCGTTGGTGGTGCTGAATACCTCCATGCAGTTTTGAATAAACTCGTGAGTTCTGTATTTCTGCCTCTGGTAACCCATCCCACACACACCCGCGCGCCCGTCGTTCGTACCCCAGCAAGCAAAGGCCTTCCCACCTTGTCCCTTTGCGTTTCTTTTCGGCCCCCACTGTTCCCTTGTGGCTCACTTTGCATCCTCTACATCCTCAATCCTGCTCCCCCAGAAATGACCCTGTTCCTTCAAAGATGCGGATCCCCGCCTAGGTCATGTAACCCCCCCCCCCCAAAAAAAAAAAAACTTATTAGATAAGCTCAAACTTATTCATGATTGGATATCATCAGTGAAATGTTCTGGGTCCTGTAAGCTTGCGGTGTGTACTCTGCTGGCATCATTTTCATGTAATAGGAAGAAGTGGTATTGGTGATCGTCAGACAGTTTAAACCTTCCAGCACAGCTTATCTGCTGTGTATGGTGTCTTTAGAGCATGAGATGTCATGTTTATATGTGTGTGAGAATAAGTATATCTTCTACATGCTATAGATTTTCCTCGAGTTTGTTACCTTTGTTGCAAATTGGATGTCCTGCACTCTACCGGGATCTAGTTGCTGGTAGGCATTCTGCTGTGGCTCATACAGACTTTCCTAATTACATACCTCATAGGTCCTCCTTGTTGTTGCTTAATTTGGGTTCGAGTCTCCGCCGTGGCTTCATATGTGTGGAGTTTGCATGTTCTCCTCGTGTCATCATGGGCTTCCCTCTGGGTACTCCGATTTCCCCTCCACAGTGCAAAAACCTGCTGAGGTTAATTGGACTTACCAAATTGCCTGTAGGTGTGAACGGTGTGTGAGTGTATCCTGCAATGGATTGGTTCCCCATGCTGGGTTTATTCCCTGCTTTGTGCCCATAGCCTCCGGGATAGGCTCTGCACCCCTGCCCC
>JAODLC010000015.1:12801812-12813434 GCA_026781145.1 Hippopotamyrus pictus | reverse complement strand
CCCCCCCCCCCCCCCCCCTTCGTTTTAATGTTCATTGGCAGGCCCCGTCGAGGGTGTGTGATGCATCCTGAGCAGAAGCACCATCGGGGAGTGGGTTTGCTTTTATTCCCAACAGGGGTGGCGGTGCAACAGGGTTGTGGGACCATCGTGGAGACACTGGGGAAGCCGGCCGGTCCTCTGAGCAAATCAAAGTAATCCTCAGCAGTACAGCAGCCACAGCATTGGCTGCACCAGCATCTTGTATTACTGCAAGTCATGGTCTGTTAGGCTCCAGCAGAGCCAAGCTCCAGATCTACCTTCTGTACACATTATGATTTATCTGCCAGCGGCAAGGCCAGACGCTTGCAGCACCGCTTGCCGAATGCCGTCCAACTGCTCTGAGCGGTGCGGTCAACGCGCGGGAGAGCGCCTGCTGCCGTCGGCTCGCTCTTCCTGCTGGATGACTTATCGCTTCTCCCGGAACTGTAAATTAGCAAACAGAAAATGGCAAACCACCTCACGCGGTTTCAGTACGGTAAAATGAAAATTTGGTTCAGTAGGAATATAGAAATAACAGGCTAGCATTGCTGGTCCATCAAGAACAGGGTTGGGTTCTGAGTTGACGTTTCTTCCAGGTTATTAGGGACAAATCGGAGTAATTTCATATCGATCATTGGGGACAGGTTACAGATTCATCAGCCAGGTCACCTGACTCTGCTTCCTGAGACTGCCACGCCCCCCTTGCAGTATGAGAGATGTCAGTAGACCAGATGAAATTCATTTGCACTTAGTGTGTATTTGCGTAGAGTAGCATATGTAGTACCTCCGCAGAATGCAAGCTGGCGCCTGCAACGATGCCAGCCTTAATGCAGGCACAGGGTGACTCATAATACAAGTCTAAGAGCTTAATGGTTATGAGCATTGCATGCATGTATTCAAAAGTCAGTATAACCCTAGATATTTCGAGACCCTTTGGCAAGGTAAGCATCAAAGACATATGCCTGTCGCTTAGATTTGTTTAATTTTTTTTTCCACCCCCAAGAGTGTAGGAAAGGCAGGATGGATTTTTTTCGAGCCCCAGTTTGAGGAGCTGCACTCTCTGGCATATTCCCATATTGATCCGGCAGATGTGGCTTGTTTTCCTGATGAATGTTCCCCTTCGGAGCCTTTTCCGGATTACCGCGCAGTCGGTGTAGCGGACGGGGCCTGTGCCCTTTCGTTGGCACAGGCGGACGGAGTCGGGCCAGCTCTGTTTTCTTTCCTGATGGCAAACTCCAGTATTGAGTTTAAAGGAGTTTCAGGTTACCTGTGGTCGTTAAAGCTTCCAGGATTAAACGGCTCCATAACTGGAATATTTACAGTAGCCATCTTTCCATTCGCTGCTTGGTTCTGTGATGTTTGGGGTGTACTGCAAAGCCTCCCTTATCTCTCTGTGATGATCATGTAGTCATTGTTCATTCCTGAACTCTCTCTGATGTTCCCTCTGCAGTCATGATGGTTATAAGCTCAGCTCATAAGAGTAAACTAGTATGCACGCATTTCTATTGAGTGTAAGCATCTGGAATGCCCTTCCTTGTTGGTTCAGTACTATCATCATGTCTAAATCACCTATAGCATGTAAATGGACCAATGTCTTCCAAGGCAAACTTGACTTGAGCTCTGTGCTTGTCAAGATCTCAAAACCACCTGAGCACTGAAAATAAAAATTGAAAAAAGCTGCTAACATCAAAATATTTGACAGTAATATCAAAGCTGATGATTAATTTCTAAATATTACAACTAATAATGTAATGTACCCCCGTAATTTACGCCCATGGTGGTCACCCTAGGTAGGATGTGTACTTGACAATATGGGTGCCTATATTTGTCACCATGAACAAGGTGAGTTGCAGTCTCAGTCGGCTGCTATATATTACTAATTTACATGTGATTTTGGTATTTAATGAGCTTAAACCCCCAGTGTAATGCAACAGACGTTGCATGTGCTGCATTTAACTGTTCTGCTGTGACGCACTGCATTATACTGACTGCCACTGGATCTGACTCTGCAGTGTCTTCTCAGGAAGAGCGGGGCAGGCCAGAGAAAGAGAGCCGCTCTCTGTCATCCGTCTCCGTTTTCCCGGAGCAGCGATTCGGCGTGTGGCCGCCTTCTCGCATTAGGGGATAATTTCCAGCGCGTTGCCTTTCTGACAAACGTCGTTGCTGCAGACAGATCGGCGAGTATCGCATTAAGATTAACGACGGAACGGGTGTTTGGGCACTCGGAATTTTGAAGCACTGGAGTGCATGTGTCTGTCACATTCATTTAAATGCACAGTTGAGCATGTAATGCGATGGTGGTGCTCTGGTCATCCCCCTTCCCAACCTCCCCCACTCAAGCTAGACTATACAGATTGAGATCAATATGGCTGTCTTGCTGTTCCCCCCTCCCCCGTTTTGTGGTATTGCAACCTGCCAGGTCTGGGGCTCATGCTTTCCAGTTTGCAGGTAATTGAAAATGGCTGTCGGCCTCTAAAATGCACGGACACAGAGCAGCAAGACTGTGTTACTGATATGAAACACAACAATCCTGTTTGTGTGTCAGATTGATTATACTAAGAGACATCAAGTAGTTATTCAAGACTGCATGCTTCACAATGTGGAAAAAATTCCTTTTTAATGAAATACTGTCAGCATTGACACAATGGGAGAATTAGACACAATGGGAACAGGATCCTTGTTTGAATTAAATGAAAAACAGCCAAATAACCATTTGTCTTTAAAAGACATTATTACAGCCAGATAAATACTTATTCCTCATGAGAGGTTCTCAAACCTTTTAACCAAAGGGCCAGTTCACAGCCAGTCAGACTGTCAGGGGGTTGGATTGCGGATGAAAAAAATGTAAAAAATCATTGCAACCATCTTGTATTCTTTGTACTCTAGTTCCACATTTTACTGTTAACTGTAAGACAAAACTATGTAAAGCATTATTTGAAATAAACATTTTTAAAATTAGATACCACCCAAGCCTAGTGCTCGCTGGGGGGGGGGGGGGTTGGTTGGCTGGAGCTAAAATATGCCAAATGGGTGGGGCACGGTCGTGGTGGTATAAATTTGCGTAGCAGGGTAACAGATTTCTGGCACATTGCTCGTCATTTGCGGGTGTCAGGGACCTGCTGTCTTTTTGCGGGTGTCGGGGACCTGCTGTCTTTTTGCGGGAGACTCCCATAACTTCAGGAGGAGGTGGTATTCGCATGTGTAACGCATTTAGGTGATTATGTAGAGGTTGTCGTTTTTTTGTTATTATTATTATTATTTTGAATGCTTCTATGGATACTAGCCACATTTGCTTTGCTACGTTTTTCATTGCGCACCTATGCAGGTTATTACGGAAGATGTGCAGCGGGCCGGACCGTACACACTGTACACACTGTACACACTGCTGATGTGTAGAGGGGGCGTGTTAGTTTGAGCAACCAAGCTCAAGACTTTAGCCATTAATTTCATTATGCCTAATGAACAGAATCGACTTCAGCCATTGTATTTAATAACCTATATATTTAAATATCATAATTTAATTTTGATTTACGGGACCTTAAAGAAAACCACTGAAGTGTGTACAGCAAATTATGGCAAAGATGTGTTGCAAACTGTGGAGTAAAGCTAAATTTTGGATTCTTTTCCAAAATCTTAGCCATTCACAGAATGCATGTTAATTTGACGACTTTGTATGTTTTGCAAGAGCATATCTTGGACTGACAACATCAGTTAGACCTCTTATCTCTGTGGGAGATTGTGCAGATATTTTGAATATGTATCCAGTGTGTCTGGTATCTGTTGGGGAACTATACTGAAAGGTAAACAATGGCTGAATTACTCTTCAAGCTATATGTATTATAAAATGGGCTCTCTCTGTATATTTCATCTCTCCTCGACACTCAAAATGCATCATTGTCCCTTGCCTGAGGAAGGAGACGGGAGTGTAAGAATAACTGGCCCTCAGATGTGATGCCGCTGTCAGTGGAGCCGTTTTCTGTCACTGTACTCTCACATAGCTCTCTTATCCTCCTCCACCAGACTTCCGCTCCAGTCCATTGTCACACCTGGTTAGGGTGGTACCCATTTTCCCACTGCTGCTGCTTTATTATATGTCATCAAGGCCGAAAGATCTCCCTTTCATGGTCATAAAAATGGATGCATGTAAAAGCTGTTGTTGGATATTGTCAGGAAGGTGTGTTTTATTAATTGAAACTTTTTCTTTGAAAGGCCTCTTGGATGACTAGCTCTCTTCTTCTGTATTTTGACTGGTCGATTAGCCAGGGTTGGGGCAGCAGGGTGGCACAGTGGTTAGCGCCGTTATCGCTGGGGTTCGAGGCTCCACCCAGGTTCCATGTGCGTGGAGTTTGCATGTTCTCCCCGTGTCGTTGTGGGGTTTCCGTTGGATACTCTGGTTTCCCTCCCACAGTCCAAAAAAATGATGAGGCTAATTTGAGATACCAGACTTACCATTAGTATGCTTATGTGAGTAACTGGGGTGTGAGTGTGCCCTGCAATGGGTTGGTGCCCCATCCTGGGTTGTTCCCTGCCTTGTGTGACTCTGGACGCCCCCACAACCCTGAGTAGGACAAGCAGGGACAGAAAATGAATGGCTGGATTAGCCAGGGCTGCTAGAAATGTTAGCGATGCTTGTCAGTGGGAGATTTTCTGGCCATCAGAAAATGAATGAGATCAAAGGAGATCGACCAGCTGTAAGGTGTGAACAAGATTACCTTGAGAGTGACTGTTAAACATGAGTCTACTATAATACAACATGGTAATGTTATTATTGCGAGAAAAGAAATATTGGGAATGGTGTCCTGGTGTAATTAACGTAATGATTTCTTTTTTCATTAGCTCCATAGGAAAGTGCACACTGTTAGGGTCAGTGGCTTGTGCTCATTAAATCAACCATGCATACATGACAGTAAATGTGTCACTTTGCAGACAAAGACAGGGAAACTGGCAAATTGCTTCACTTATAGATATAAAATTGGTGCAGTTGTATGGAAACCCGATTACGTTTTAGATACATGGGAAGCATTGAACTAGATAATTTTTCCCCTTCATTTTTTTCCCCTTAAGTGCTGATATGGACAGCACTGTCAGACGGCTAAATGTTCAAAGGATCCCTGGCTTCAATTAAGGCGTATTCGCTTGCCAAGTGAATCTGCTCAGTTACAGTTTGGTTGATTGCACAGAGGTTCTCTGGCCAGGCACATCATTGTTCCAGCAGTATGATGTCAAGTTGTGTCCTTTTAGCTACATCACATATAATAAGAGGCGTCGGAAAAGGATAAAGTCTGAGCCCCAGAATGACTGGGTTTGTATTTACTAAACGAGCAGCATCTGACTGCAGCCATTCTATCGTTGCTCTTCTTAGCTTGTTTTGTAGTGAGATCATTATAAACGGACAGAGATTCCTGGTCTCTCTTTATAAATCACCATGGCAAGAAAAATGTGAAGATCCAAATCACTTCCCAAGGTCCTGTCACATCTGTTTCAGTCCGACAAAGAAAGGCTGTGACTTCAACTGTGAAATAAAATACTGCGGTCTCACCCATCTTGTGTTCATGCTTCAAGAAGCACTCTTCAATATAACTCTATTTGGGAAACAGGGTTATGCTGATGTAGATCCAGTTGATATGTATTTAGTCATGAAACTTCTAAGGCTGGTGAGGACCTCGAAATGCCACTGTTAGCTTAGGCTTCTGGGTAGCAGCTGTCCTAAAATGAGGCTTGGAGAGTGAAACAGGCTGTAGGCAGGAGGAACTCTGGGTATTATCAGCATGTGTGAGAGAGAGATCCTCGTACAACATAGAGAACCCACTTCAATAATGTCAACGTTTAATTAGTTCCGAAAATAGGGCTGAAAATTCTGTGTGTCTGTTACAGTATTAGGTGATATTAGCTACCAAGATGACCTTTATCATGGATGAGTTTGCTGATACGAGTTATGTTTGACGTCCTGAAATGGCATATTAAGGAATGAGTTCAATATGTCAGGTTAATGTCAGAATCAATACTACTTCAGCCTATTGCTGGTTTCTACCTATGTTTTACACATCCTGCATTCCAAACCAGAGTAGCAGGAGTACTGAAATTCGCCACGCATGTGCGTGTTTATGTAGGATAACTGTCTTGTGTTTGCTATTGCAGATGGAAAAATTACTCTTTAGCCTTGTACGTATAGTGTACCCTAGTAACAAATGAATGAATGACTGTTGCATTTATATGGCATTGTTCAAAACACCCAAAACACTTTACAGAACCAATGGGGAGCCACTTCATCCACCACCACTGTGTAACACCCACCTGCATGATGCGACTGCAGCCATTCTGCGCCAGTGCACTAGTGCCATAGTGGGCAATTTTAGCCAGGACATGGGGCTATCACTCCTACTCTTTCAAAAGATCCCCAGGGATCTTTTATCACCTGAGAAAGTCAGGACCTTGGTTTTTATGTCCCTGTCACTGCATTAGGACACTGGCATCCATGCAGACCGTGGGATAGGCTAACCTGTTTGTCACAGTGTCCCTGTCACTGCACTGGGGCATCGGGATCCACACAGACCGTGGGATGGGCTAACCTGTTGATCACAGTGTCCCTGTCACTGCACTGGGGCATCGGGATCCACACAGACTGTGGGATGGGCTAACCTGTTGATCACAGTGTCCCTGTCACTGCACTGGGGCATCGGGATCCACACAGACCGTGGGATAGGCTAACCTGTTTGTCATAGTGTCCCTGTCACTGCACTGGGGCATTGGGATCCATACAGACCCCAGGATGGACTCCCTTGTTGGCTACACCAGCACCTTTTCCATTAAACATGCTAGTTTAAGGTGTCCAGCAGAACAGAACACCACACATTCTCTTTCTGTATGGTGTAGGTACCCCCTGGGGTCTCTTAACCTCTGTGTAGCTCAGTTGTTTAGGATGCTCTGACTGTGATCAGAAGGTCCCAGTCTCAAATCCCATGGCCTTGGCAGTGATTTCACCATTGTGCTCCTGAGGAAGGCCCTTAACCCTGATTGCTTCAGGGACTGGCTGACCCTGTTTTCTTGACTGTATGTTGCTTTGGATAAAAACATCCGCCAGATAAATAAATGTAATTCTGACTGCTGTTGACTTCTTTGTTTGATCATGAGTGCCGCAGTTCCGTGTCTCAGCGTGTTTCCTACATACTACCCAAAATATACACAGGGATCTGTATTACCTAATATTAGCAGTTACTCTTTGATCAAGTGTCATTTTTGTAGATCCTGACTAAATTGCTTTGCCATCCAGCAGGAATCCATGAAACTTTTTTGAGGCCTGTAATGCCAGTTTCGGTATGTAGTATTTTACATGGAGCCTGCAATTGAAATTTAATTTGGTATGAAAACTGGCATTTGTTTACTACCTACTAGCAAGTCATACTGGTTTACATACAGGAGCACAGTGCGTTGTTTGTATTGAGGAAGCTCTATAGAGGCACATTAAAATCGCCTTTCTGAGACAGCTGCTCTTTCTTTAGCCATGCTGACAGGTTCAGCCACAGCTTCCGCACCAAACAGCGAAACAGCTCGCCGTCCTTGTTAAATATAATTGTAGCTGCTCTCATATAAAACACAAACACATAGTCGGCATGTATAAGCCGACACATATCAGTTGACCTTCATCTTTCCGGTAAAATCATGCAAATAATCAAAGATTTAATATGTAATATATGATTTTTGATCCTTTTCCTGAATAAATGAACGAACACTATAACATAATTATTCTTACCCCTGTCTTAGTGTCTACGTATCCCTGTCATTCTGTAAATGGAATTTGCCGTAGGACAGTCTCTGGTGCAGGGGCTCTGCGTTATATTAAGAATTTCACTTAAAAAAAAAAATAAAAGGAAGCTGTAAGTGAATGAACGTGCGTTACGTTACGTTAGCTCTGACACGCTGTCCCTTTCTGTCCGCAGATGACACAGGAGCAGTATATCCTGGCAGCCCAGCCAAACAGCCTCTCCAGGCCAGAGTGTCCGCCCGTCTACCCCGTGGGGATCTACGGCTGGAGGAAGAGGTGTTTGTACTTCTTCGTGCTGCTGCTGCTGGTCATAATGATTGTGAACCTGGCACTCACCATATGGATCTTGAAGGTCATGAACTTCACGGTGGTACGTACTTCATATTTATGTGACCGGGTCTAGCGGAACATTAACTTCGGAATTTACGTCATCTGATGAAAGTGATTGTTTCGTTTTTTTGTTTTAAATATTTAAATTTAGCGCTTAATTCATGTTTAATTATTTCAGTTAATTATTTAGCTGTTTAGCTATTTGTTTGCATGTTTCCCATTTCCACGTCTCAACGTGCATATCTCAGCTGATTTCAGAACTTACAATTAAAACAAAGATTCTCATTAATGGTACAAGTAACAGATAGTGTAGATCCTGGCTAACGTGCAATAATATATGCCGTCTTGTTCCATTTTCAATATATGTAGGCCAGTGTTGATACTCCATGGAATGTGTGGCTAAAGCTATAACAACTCTATAATTATTCCGCCTGATTTGCTGTTTGAGGTAATCATAGGTTTTACCTGTTTTGTCATGGTTTGTCAGCCCAGGGAGGGGCTCCACTGCATGAGTCACCAGGGCTGTGGGATTCTGGGTCGATGCCCACTGATCTGAAGCATCTGTTACAGGGAGCTCTGTGGCCACCTTCGCATGCTTCAGCAGAGTGTCTCTCTGATAGCAGGGCGTGTGAGGCTGTAGCGTGATGGATCCAGGTGACCTGCGCTGTGACGCCGAGTCAGAGGCGTGTCTGTGAGCCCAGTGCGTACATGTGTATCTTCAGGGTGTCTGACTGCTGTGTGTTGGGCCTCTATAAAAACTCACCAGTCAGTAGTTAGAATTAACCTGGAAGTCAGTCAAGATTATTCATGTTCATTTTCTATAAAATCAATAGTTAAATCAGAAGAACACGTATGAATATATATTTAAACTCATATTCGTAGTTGTAATGTATATAAGATTTGCCTTTTGTACATTTGCACTATTACTTCTGTTGAAAGTTACCTCATAAGGTTTTTATTAATTCTTAATTGGTCTCCATCGCATGGCCATCATTGGTCAGCCACACCTAAAAAAACACAGCATGCAAATAAAGCAAATATGAACAATAGATGTGATATAGTGCGTCGAAACTCCATTTGTAATATTGCAGTGGTACGGATTTAGCTGTGGATGATATGGATGACTTGGGGGAAGAAGAAACTGTTCTTTAATTCGGAAATCGGTGTTATGATGCTGTGAAGCCTCCTACCAGACTTCAGGGGTGAGAACGGTTCATGGCTGGGCTGTTTTGAGTCTCATAAAATACTTCATAATATGTGTATTATTCTAAACCAGAACAGGGTGTATGAGTAATGATGGAATCATTTCTGCTGAACTGAACACAATTTAGTATGTCGTGTACTTCAGTTATAAATTCATAGAATTCTCATTGTATGCATTAATTGCCATTGTCACCATTGTTTGTTATTGTAGTCAGAGATCTTTATAATGAGTGCATTATGCCCTTCAATCAACTGACCTATCTGCAGGATTGTATGGAGCTGTTGGAAAAGGTTATTCTTGTTATGCAGAATTTTTAGTACCTAAAGTGTTGCACAATGTACATATGACATAAGACGTATGAGTAGTGCAGTTTATAATATCCATTTGTTAGCATTTATTATATAAGAAGGTTTTTATTAAAATGTATCAAAAGAAACAATGATTAATAAATAATTTTCTTTTAATGATTATATATTTGTAAAATGAAGGTATTGCACTTTTTGGAGATAATTATAATTGTTACATGAGAGGAAATGTTTTTCTGAGTGATCAGGCACCTAAAAAGATACTGATGCCCATCCATCCATCCATCCATCTATCCATCCATCTATCTTCCCTCATAAATGTTTATGCTGGTCACAGTATCTGGGTCTGTTTTAAGCCCTGGTTAATAATTAATTTGCTGCAGTCATCTTATTGCTTATCTCTTCCTCCAAAAACAAAGACCATTAATGCTGTTTTTCCCTTAAGTAGGGAATCTAATTAAATGTTCCTATCAACACACAAATTAGTCTCATAGACTAAGTGTTTTGGAGTGCTATACATTTAAAAAAATATACACTGATGCCCTGTGATGTGTTTCTGTCCCTTCCTTGGTTATTTGCTGTCTGTAGCTTCCAGGATAGGGTCCAGTCCCCTGTGAACCCATATAGGACATGTGTGTATAGAAGATGGATGGATGGATGGATGGATGGATTATATACTAACGAAATAAGTTGCTAGTGGCATGTATGAATTACTAGAAAGTTGACAGTGAAATCAGGAAGGAAATCAAAGGAAAATTTAAAGTATTTTGTAGTGACATGAAACATCCTGTTAATGAAATGTGTAATCTTGATCATGAGATACACAAATGAATATCTAGTTATGTAATAAAATATTTTTTATAAGACATTAAACATACAATGCTCTGTGAAATACCCTTTCATTAGCTAATTGTTTTGTGATTAGCCATATGTCTGTGGGAACATCAGTGTTTCTTTGAGAGAAAACCTCTGCAGTGGAGCTGGACAGCTTTTAATGGTCAGATGTTGAAGAAGGTAAGCCCCTCTAATATTTGGTGGAAATTTATTTCTGAGAAGAGAGCTCATTAAAATATGATTACTTCTACTTTACGTGAACTGGCTTTCGTGAACGGTTCTCTGGCATCTGCAAAAATAATCAGATAGATGACTTTTGAATGACAGAAAAGTGATGTGTGATGTATTGAGTCATAATTGATGCTATGTGATTCAACTTCATCTGCAGCAGAGATTGCAAAGTAAAACAGTACACATAACCCAAGGGAGTAACACTGCCCCACACCTCCCACATTGATATACCAATCCAAGTTTGGCAAAATACAGATGTGCACGACCCTTTCGATATGTTCAACCCATTTTTATTCATTTTCTGCTGATGTTAGCGTAATAGTTTTCCATACAAATGTCCAGTAAAATTCTTTAGAGGACGCAAAATTATAGCTAAAAGCAACCTTTTATCAGAGGCAGAATATCTAAATGACACCATCTCTCGCAAATAGATGTTTTCTGCTGACAGATTTCTGCAGGGAAGTGTGTAATTTAGGATTTGGTTGGATGTTAAGAGTGTGGCTGCTCACAGAGGCAGTCTTGTGTTTTCCTAATCAGAGCTCCATGGAGCAGTAAAGCTGTAATAATCCTTTGACAGTACTTCCACTTTCTCCCAATCAGCGACTGTGGGGCCTTCAGCAGACCAGCTGGCTGTCCCTTAGCTTAAGGCACCAGCTGAGGATTAAACATCACTCATTTTCTCAGCACATGCAAAAAGAAATTCAGGAGTTTATTCACTACCCCCATCTCAGGGTCAGTTCTCCAGCTAGAAGGGCTGCAATGATGGAAGCCGGTTTTGGAGTTTCCCTATAATTTTGTAAGACTTTGAGACTCGTAAGAAGGCCAGGCTTACTCAATGTGGAGAGCACTCCTACTGTCTAAGACAGTGTTTCTTAACCCAGTCCTCAGGGAACCCCAGACAGTCCATGTTTTAGCTTCCTCTCAGCTCCCAGCGCACC
>JAODLC010000015.1:12749181-12782480 GCA_026781145.1 Hippopotamyrus pictus | reverse complement strand
ATCACGTTAAAAATTTTAATCAAATTAATCATGGTGATGGATTAATCCACGTTAACGCGTTAATTTTGACAGCCCTAGTAAAAAAATGAGGTACTTATTTAGTGTTCAATTTATAGAATTTTGAAATCAGATTCATGGTTGAGAATCCAACTTTGTTTTTCTGTATTTGGATTCAGCTACCCAGGAAGATCTCGTCTCGGACTTGATTTGTTAAAGTTAAGGTCATGACTCGGACTCCAACACAACGCTAGGTTTGGAAACCAAATCAAAATTCTTCTCACTACCCAACAAGATATTAGTAACTTTTTGGAGAACAGAGAAATTCTTGTCACTTTTTATTGTGTCACTGTTCATTGGCATATATTAAAATTTTATATTACATTTTTTATTTTCTAAACAAATACACACTTACATCCCTGATAAATAGTTTATTTTAATGACCTAAGACTTTTTCACAGTACTTTATTTTTCTGAGACTTGGGCTTTTTGAAAAATATGAAAAAATAAATCCGGCTATTTGACTTCTCTGCAATTTTTTTCCCATTCAGGAAGTATTATATATAAATATAAATAATTCTTCATGATATATAGTCTGATGACCTTGCATATTCATGAGCTATGGAACTTCAGTGTGCTGTGACTAACCATGTTTCAAAATAAATCTCTGCTTACTGATAGGAACTCATTTTTTTTCTTCTTCTAAAAGAATATAAGCTCTGCTGAGAAAACAAGGCAAAATAACAAGAAAAGGAAATATACTTATATACACATTTTAAAGATTCTTTGTCACTTTCGGCTTGCATAAGTGAGTCAATCCTCACAGCAAGACCAACTTAGCCTCTAAGAAGCTTTAAATTCTTTGAAAATGGCCAGTTTAGCTGAAGAGTTTTGAGCAGGGGTGGGGGGGGGGGTGGCTGACTTCACACACCCAGGTATAGAAGTCACCATGCTTCACTGAAGGATCTACAGGCAAAGTCTGATCTTTAGCCAGACTTTAGTGCCTTAGTATGTTAGCATTTCTCTCTCCACAAATGCATTGATGTCTCTCTCTCACCACCTTATGCTTTCATGCAGGCTTGAATGTGAAAAATCATCTGTGTATTTGTTTGAGCTGTGTGATGTATAGTATTGTGATTTGATGAAGGACAATTACACGTAAACTAGGGGATATCTTGAGGTGGACAAATCAATGAAAATGCAGAGTATATTAGTATCAAGGATCTGATGAATATAGCCGACCTTTCAGAACCACTTCAGTCCTTCTTGGACTACTGTCATACAAGTCTGGAATTGCATGTGATGGAATAAAGCAGCATTCTTTAAGAAGAAACATCTTGACTCATTTGAATAATGACAGAGGTGGAAATTTATTTCCATTCTTCAGAACTTCCCGTAAATCTCAATGATATTTAAATCTGGTGATTGGTGGGTTATTCAAGACACTTGACTTCCTCTGGGTGTTCCTTTATTTTTGAATTTTTGTGGGTACAGGGGGTATTGTCTTATTGGAATATGGTGCACCCGGTCTTTCAAAATGGCCTCATATTCCTCGCTCTTATACGACCAGGGAGACCAATCATGAGATCTAATGAATTCCATAGATGACTCTCCACAGTATCACATATTCGCCAGCATGTTTAGAAGCTGGCAGCAGACTTTGTGACCTGACAACATCCTTCAGCTAACAATCGTCTTCAGGCCGTATGTCTTTCTTTTCCTCCATTGCGCAGCGGTCCAGGCTTTGCGCTTTTTCACACAAAGTTAAATGTCTTTGTGCCCTGTCCTTGGATGCAATTGGTTTACAAAGGCAGCCCTGATAAATACCGGCTTTGTGAAGTTCATCACGCATATCTTTTGCTGAGAATGGGTCACTGATCTGTGGTCATTTTTGACCATTTGCTTTAGTGGTGGTTGGTCATTTTTGGCCATTTGCTTTAGTGGTGGTTGGTCATTTTTGACCATTTGCTTTAGTGGTGGTTGGTCCTTTTTGACCATTTGCTTTAGTGGTGGTTGGTCCTTTTTGACCATTTGCTTTTGTGGTGGTTGGTCCTTTTTGACCATTTGCTTTTGTGGTGGTTGGTCATTTTTGATACCCCAAGTGCACACCCCCATGCCCCGCCCAATCGTGACAATTTACCGATGCCCCCCCAGTCAGATTGCGGCATAAAGTACCAGTCATCCTGCCCCCCATTTGAGGACCTGCCCCTCGAAAAGTCTTTTTACATTGCTGATATACTGTTATGATTTTTAAAAAACATTTAACCTAAAAAATAATAATTTAGCAGTTGTTCTGACCAATATGCCTGATTCTTTGGTGTCTTAATAACTCTGTTATTTGTTTGATGTTTCTTTGAAAGCTCACATATCGTTTCCAATTTTCAGACGTCATCCTAATTGTCAGACCTCTTCTATAGTTGACACTCACTCAACCAAATATGACCTTTTGTAGCCATTTTGTCCACCCGCTGTAGTTGGGTAATGAGACATTGGATTATATTAATTTTTTACTCTATCAGCCAGAGGATACAGGAAAAAAAACCGTCAACTGTATTTTTCTGGTAGTGTTGTCCGCAATGGAATTTACAAGGGATGAAGGCTGAGTTCTGTATATCATTTGCACTTTTTTCAAGTGGCAAAAATGGCACTCATCATTCTAAAACCAGTCATTTTTTAGAAATTGCTATTTTGAGTGACAAATTAATCTTATCTGCCTCCTCTCAAGTGTCCATTTAGTGTTTTATTGTTATTCACACTTTTTAGCATTTGGTTTAAAAAATGGCTGTTAGTTTGTGAATGTTTGAGAGTTAAAAGGGTTCCGTTTCATAACACAAGTTCAAGTGAGGGGCTAGATTGTTGACTAGCGTTTCTCTATTAATTACAGTTGGAAATGAAATGTGGGGGTTGGGGGACACGGTAATCAAAAAACTTTCCGCCATTTGCAATTGCAAGCGATGCATATTTTAAATGTCATCTGAGAAATCTGGTTGCAAAAATAGGTGTGATTTATTGAACTAATATAACCTCATAAAATTTTGACTTGGTTTTATAAACACTGGCATGGTAACTATGGATAATGAACAGCATCTTTGCGTCAGTGGGGTTAGATTAGATGTTCTCCTGTCGAGCATTGAAACTCAGTGAATGGACCTCTATTAATGGAGAAATGGTCTCACGTGATGCTGTTATTAACACATTTCCCTCAAAATAACCACACAAGCACCTGAGACGATCTGGGCCGAATACCTGCTGAGGCATCGGATCTGTGGTGCTGAGGCAATGAACACAGTCTGTTCTCCTTTAGCAGTTCCATGGACATGCTTAGTATACGCAACATCGAGGCTCATGGGAGTTTTACTTACACAAAAAATGTTTTGAGGGCAGAACGAAAAATGATTGATTCAGAAAGATAAACAATGAGATAACAGAGGTGAGAACAACCAAACAGGTGTCTTAGTCCCGCCCCCCTCTAGTTGCTTGGACCCACCTACTCTACAATCTGATTGATTATCTCTCTAAACCAATCATTTTTCGATGTACCCTCAGAACATTTTTGTGTTTGTAAAACTCACATGAGCAGCAACAAGCACCTCGGCTTTCTACCGACCCCCCAGCTGAGAATCGTGGGGGGCGGTGATGTCCCAGGGTGGCCTGTATTCTGGGAAGGAGCCCATTCTTCACCTGTAAGCAGTTTATTATTAACAGATAACTGGTTATTAGTTTATTGGCATTCTCTGGTGTTTGTTTAGGATGTGTCAGTCATATAAAATAGGCTCCCTGTTTCTTAGGGAGAGAGTTTCGATGTGTGTTTTGTACTGCTTCCCTATTGGAGAAGCTAAGCTTTTGACAGAACCCCCATGCATCCATCCTCTTTATCCCCATGTCATGTTGATCTGTTCCCCTTCCTCTTGGGGGAGACTCTTTTTTTTTTCGCAACCCACACGTACGGTCTTTACTTTTCCTGAATATTTTACATTTAAATGTGCTTCGCACTGGGTTCCCAGGGGTGAACAGAGATCTTAAAAAACCCGAAACACCTTGAAGGCTTGATTTAACTTGCCAGCAGAGAAGCGTTCTGTGTTCCCATGTTTAACAGATGGACCCTCACCAAGTCGGTGTCCTAGGCGACACGTCACACAGCCCGTGGTTGCCTTTCTTCTGTCTGCACCACTGTCATGGAAAAAAATACTTAGAAGTTACTATAAGAAGTTTTCGCAAAAGTTTCAAAGAGATATTTGATGTTAAAACTGTTCTTGGTGATTACAGTCCTGCTATATGATATGTTTTTTTTTTTTTTTGCACGTTTTACCAGAACCTAAGTGTGAGTTCTAGCAAGTTTTACATGTTGGAATATTCATCGCTGTAGAAATACTGAGTCCTTAGGTTATTGTTATTTATTGGGTATAACCAGAAGTGGGGAATTCAGGTCCAGAGAGGAAAAGTCCAGACTGGGATTTTGTTTCAGCCATCCAGTTGAGCATAAAGAGTCACAGATTACTCAACTGGTTGGTTGAAACAGAACCTTGGTCTGGACTTTTATTCTCTGGACCTGAACTGTCCATCCCTTGATATACATCAGTAAAAGTGTATCGAAAAACTAAGATTTATTAATTCTGAGATTTTCCTTTCTTGTTTGTCCTTCTGGTCAGTTTGTTGAATATGTATATGGTAGGTTTGTTAGTGTGCTATGATTGACATTATAAAGAGAGGTACAACCATGTCAACCATCTACTGTCTTTTCATGCTGGTCAGAGATAGAGCCTATACCAGGCAGCACAGCACAGAAGGACAGGATGCGAGAGGATACATACAGTAGGCAGGCATTTAGAGACAAGCGTTTGCCTAACTGTTGGACTGGAAAAAGAGAGGACCTTGAGGAAACCCACACAACACAGGGGTATCATTCAAACTCCACACACAGAGAGCAGAGGCTGGATTCAAACACCAAACCCCTTGTGCTACCTACCGATCCACTGTGCTGCCCTTTGAAGGAGCATATTTAAGTTAATCCCCTCTCATGTATTTAAAATCAACACTATTAGGAGTGGTCCTATTTTATTTTCCATCAAAAAGAGGTTCATGGCCATTTCGTGATTAAAGAGGATGTGGGAGAGCATTACAGGCATGTACTGTAAGAAGAATTGTTCCAGAGGCAGCCATAGCTTCAAATGTTTTCAGTGACAACCTGGCATGATAAGGATCTGACATCTCAAAAGCTACCATTTGACAATAACAGCATGGATATGGTTTTCAAGACAGGGTTTAATTAAAGGAAGCCTTTTCATAGGCTTTCACGCAGAAAGCATGGTGGTTATCTAAACTGCATCGTAATGACGCTTCAGGACCTTATGATCTGATCTGATTATACTTGAGTGACATTCGTACCTGCATTACGGCTGACACAAAAGATGGTCATAGGCTGGAAAAAATTGTGTGTTAAATGAGGTGGATCTTTTGTGCTCTGTAGCTGTTCCACATCATATTATGGTGCCGTTATTAACAGTGATGGAAGAAGCTATGCTTGTGGCCAGTTTTTTCATACCCTCCTTTTGGCTCTCCCTCCGCCCCCTACCAGACGGCTAAAGTTGAGTTGACAGTTGGCTCTCCAGCAAAATCGTCCATCGATTATCTCACACTTAACCCAGTACCGGTTCATTAGGAACTGGAGCCAGAAGGCAGTGAAACATGCTGAACTGGATTTCAGTCCATCACAGGGCAATAACAACAAACCAAAATAGGAAAATACTTAGCAAAGTCAGGATGCCGCATTAACACCAGCAAGATCTCAGCAGACAGTTACGCTTTGACTTGAAGAAAGTTGTTCATAAACGAAAACTTAATTATCATCTTCGCAGCACTTGGTGAGGGTCACGTTGGCAGCATGCCCAAAAGCTCAGATCTCTCTCACCAAGGCCACGGGCTCCAACTTGTCCTTGGGAATCCCCAGATGTCACCAAGCTAGTCCCTCCAGCGTGTCCTGGGTCTGCCCCGGGGCGTCCACCTGGTGGGACCTGCCTGAGACAGCTCCCTTATGACCCCCCCGGGGGCATCCTTATTAGATACCAAAATCACCTCGGGTGGCTCCTCAGGATCTGAAGGAACGGCGGCTCACTTTTGAGGTCCAAATCTCCTTGGAGATATATATAGTAGCGCGTGTGTGTGTGTAGCTGTATGTACATGTTTTGTCAAGTATATGTATTTGACAAAACATGTATTTTGTCAGTGGGAAATAAGATTTTATGAAATACATTTGAAGTGGGACGCTTCAAAAGCAATTCATTTGTCCTTTCATCATTATCCTTCTCTAAAGTCAATCATTTTTATATTGAAAGTAACATATACTACACAGGCCTTCACTGGAAGTTAGAGAGGTACTGACCAAAATACATCCGAAATACACTGAGTTGTTCAAAGCTTGGAGATCAGGAACCTCAAAATATGAAGCATTTTAAATGCTGTGTTTATCCGGACTGAAAATATGTTATTTGACTTGGGATTTTGCTGTCTGTTTGTGCATAGTGTGGGCTGATTTGATGAACAGCTGTGTTCATAATCCAGCTGAGAACAGTTTTGTGCAGGCAACCCATCAACCCTTGAAGTGGTTCTGCAGATAAAAGTGAATCCTGTTCAGTATTACATTGGGGTATCTAATAAAATAGCCACTGTTTGCAATTTAAGTGTTGAGAGTATTGTGGGAATTATACATTACTATACTATACAATACTATACTATACTTTGCTGGTTTATCTTCCCCCAGAAAAACAATGATGACAGGAATACAGCATTGATTTCAGAGTCTGGACACAGTGTTGGCTGAATATGGACTGGATTCATACTAAATGCAGATTAAATTCAGAATCAGACTTGGTGAAATATGAGCTTCTAATTTATGTTCAAAAGCATGTTCCCAGAATACCAGTGACATCTCCTCCCTCTTCTGACAGAAGAGTCATATAATTCTTAGAATACAAGGCAGGATTATAGTGAGGTTAATGTGCGTTTCCTTTACGATGGCCTGGCCTCTTATTCATGTTTCCCTGCCTTGTGTCTTCTGCTGCCTGATATAATCTCCGGGCTCTTTGCAGTCCTGAAATGGATGGATGGACAGACGAATGGATGGACGGATGGATGAATTTACTGTTTTCTCTTCCTCCTTTCCTTCTCCAGGACAGCCCACTACTCCTGCAGTCAGACAGAAATGTGACTCTGAATGCAAGGAATCACCTTGGTCTCCTCACAGGACAGCTCACAGTGGGTGAGTTCCCTGTTTTCTAGAACAGTCCATTTGCAGGGTTTCAGACACTCCTCCCCCCACCCACCCACCCACACACACACACACACACACACACACACATATACTGGACACACCTCAGACAGAATTGCAGATGTAACACCCATGTAATTATGGAGGTAATAAATCCCGGTGTTTGTTTGTGATGGTGCGTGTGTGTGAATCGCTTGCAGATGTGGCTTGCTTTGTTATCTCTCTTTGGCAGACATTTATTCATCAAAAAAAAAAAATACAGCACACTTTCGCCCAGTTACATCGCTCTTGTTTTTTCAGTAAACAAAGAAAAGTAGTAGTTTATTCCTCCCCCAATAGACTAGACGGAAGCTGGTTGAGCCCATCCAGCTCTCTACCCCTTTAAGGGTCACAGCAGCATGTTCTTGCTGCATTTTGAACCGAACACCATTGCAAGACAGTTTCTTAATTGTTCTCTGGCTGCTTTCCCAGACTCACTGTATCACATCCTTTAGCAGTTCTGCCCTTCCTGACACTCTGCTCCACAGTTAAGTGATCAGGTAACACAGAGCGCCCCCCAGTTAAGTCACATGACCAGATGCTCAAGTCCCATTTCATTTTATATTAATTGCGAAACACAGCACTTGGTATTAGGCTACAACAGCAGTGCTCGACTATGAGTGACTTTTAAAATTGTTACATAAACGTTATTAATTTGGAGTGACATCCTGAAATTTCCAATGTTCCTCTTTTAGCTGTTGTTCTTTCATGAGGACGTGGCGTCTGGCGGCTGCCTTGTTTGTTCACCTTTGTCCGGCTTCGCATGCTGTACTAAGAGGTGTCACATGACCCCTGGGGGCTGCTTCTATATTCAGGCCCAGCGAGACAATTTTATTGTCGGCTCCTTCTCCTACCTGACGTCTCGTTAATTTGAGAAAGAACCTGTCAGCGTCTATTTGAATTAGGAACATAAAAATGAAAAGTGAACTTGTTCCTCTGTAGTACACTAACTTCAGTAAGGTGATGAAGTGTGCACTGTAAACAGGCGATGGGGCAGGAGTAACACCACTGGGGATCCTTTGTTAGAGTGGCCATGCTCATCTTATCGTCATATTGTGTTATTTTTATTATTAGCCCTCTAAAAAGAGAAAAAAATTGAGTTTTTATTGTTGAATTATAACTATCAGTGGCACACCATTGAAGGCTTGCCCCCCCCCCCAGGTTAAAACAATACCTAGACCGTTGAGCGACATATGATAGGACTATAAATCTATTTAATCATACCATCTCAAAACCATTAATCCCAAAGGTGCTGCTCATAACACTGGTGGCCTTGACCTAATAAAAATGTTAACATCTCTAACATTTATACTGACATCATTTCTCTCTGCAGATTTTATATGTTCAACCAGTTTGAATTTCACCTAAAGAAATCAGAGTATATAAACAAATATTAATTGTGTGTGATATGCGGATTAAATTTTGGGGGATCGCAATGTTAATGAGTTAATCTTTATTATACCAGTTAGACTGCCAGTTTATTATACCAGTTAGACTGCCAGTTTATTATATCAGTTAGACTGCCAGTTTATTATACCAGTTAGACTGCAATGTGCCGTTCTTCCTGCCCTTCTGACCACAAGCATCCCTACTGCAGCAACTGGGCAGATTGTGTCATGTTACAAACGGGCAGCTTTCATTGGTTGTGCTGGAGATCATTTTACCATGTTTCACTGTCTCACTATAACAAATTTCAGCATAGATTCTTGCCATGGTTCTTACAGTGTAATAGCCAGGGTTAACTTAACTTTTGTCACAAGCAGAGGTACTTAGGCAGAGTAAGTCTTTGATATACATGTAAGTGTTTGCATTATCTGTGAATGCAGGCTGGTTTTCCTGTTTATGGCTCATGGATAAAGGGAGCCCCAGTGACACCCTGATTAATGTCAGTGCCAGGAGTACTCTGATCTTTCTTATTCTATTAATGACTGTAAGTTGAGATGAATGATTTATCTTTCAGTGTTCTAAATGAGGGGGTTTTCAGCTGAAGGCTGTTGCAAGCTGTCCAGAGCTGTCTTCATGACTTTTGTAGTTAAAGGCACAAAGCCCATAAAGACCTTGCCTGGTTCAAAGGACATGGAGAACTTGAGAAAAAATACGATTAAGAAAATACAGTATATGATTTGCATCATATGCTTGGAAAACGAATACTTCAAATAGTTTTTTTTCCTACTGAAAATCTTTGAAAGTTTCTTAATATTTAGAAACTGTTATATCAATGATTTTCCCCACATACATCAATTATAGTTTTGCACTCTTGTTAATCTCAGAAATTACACATGTAAATTGGTTGACATAAAATTTGGAAGTAGATGGATTTCATCTTGCTAAAGCTTAGGTATAAAATAGACTTTGCACACCATTCTGTATATATTTTGGGGGATTCATCAGACCTTCATCCATTGCTCCATCTATACCTGCGTGCCCATTGTAGGCGCTTTCAAAGGTGGACAGGGATCAGCATGGCCACCCGGAATGTTCCGTGGCTATGCAGCCCCGTACGCCACATGGTTCCACACACCGTGTGTCCTGACACATTAGTCCATTGGCCATCTTCAAAATTATCTGTGATTCGTGCTGCAGTAGCCAATAAAAGATTCACATCTTGTATCGACGAGTCTTGGCTGCCCAACATTCTGCTGGTGATTCATGCTTTTCCCCTCCTCCGACCACTCTCAGTAGATACTCACCGCAGTTGACAAGCCGTGCCAGTTTTGAGAGTTACCGAGTCTTCTGGCCATAATGATTTGCCCTTTATCAAAGTTACTCGGACCTTTACCCCTCCCCATTTAACAGAGTATGAGTACCGACTGTTCACTTACCGTCTTGTATATCCCAGACCTTGACGTTCACCATTTTTACTAGATAGTCAACATTATTCGCTTCATGTGGAGGTGGTCACAATATTTTGGCTCATGTGTGTATATCACTTAGCGTAAAAGAAAAAAATTGTGAAAATATGTGTTTCAGTTTTTATCGCCAGTGATAACCTTGCTGTGTACTTAAGGAATTGCTTGCGGTGGCAGGATGGAGATATTGCCGTGCTGGGCCTTGTTCTGACATGTAATCACAGTTTCACTGGAATATCAGTGATAATGGGCTGAGTTGGATAATCAGATCAGGATGCCGTCAATGGTTTGACTCTGGAGAAGGAAATAACGGCTGAAAATAGTTCGGAACTGAGCGAGACACAGATCAGCAGAATAGGGATTAAGCGCTATTGTTTCTCACCCGTGTCCACAGTCTCGTCAAGTTTGCATCTTTTCCCGTCAAAGAAAAGGGAAAATTGTAATTGATAAAAGAAGTTTTGGGACAGTAACGGTTCTTAGGTCTTTATTTCTGCTTGTCAGCCGTTAATCTTCCGAAGTGTCATAGCTGAAAGCGTAAGAGGACATCAGTGTGGCTGTCAGCAGTCTTGAAGTTATCCCTGAGAGTGTCACTGTTTTCAGATCCTACAGTATTCTAGCACTGGTCTGATATTTGACGATATTTTGTAATACTTGTCATTTTTGCAAGATTCTTCAATATTCTTCTGGGCAGTTAAGCTAACACACAGCCACGTAGGTCTAATATATTTAAGGTGTGGATGTTATGGATGGTATGCGTGCCTGTTATTTGATTATTATTAAGTCAGTCATTCCTGTATGTTTATTACGTGAAATTTTTTTTTACACTGTGGTGGTTCTTCTCCATACCTTGTCTTAGGCTCAGAGATGGTGGAAGCACAGTGCCAGAAGTTCGAGGTGCGGAGCAGCGACGGTGAGAGGCTGCTGTTCTCGGCTGCGGACGAGGAGATCAGCATCGGCACCGATAAGCTGAGAGTGACAGGTAAGATGTGTCTCCGTGACGACCCGTGAGCCAGAACTGTGCAGCCGGTAGAAGGGGTATTACTGTGAATTGCAATCAGTACAATCAATCAGTCTGTCTGACATCAGCCGTTTCGTATTCCAGCCAAGCACTACAGGCTGGTGGGATTATGACCCGCCACGCCACCTGATTAAATTCGGCTCCGCCTCTGTCATGTTTATGGCGTCCCCTACTGTCAACTCACTGTACTCCTGGTTGTGTATGAAGTGAGTCAGGATGTGGGGTTACTGAATCAGTCCTGACATGAAAATAAAGGTAAAATTCCAAGCAAAGCATCAGGCCACTCAAACTGTCCCATCAGTCTTCATCTACTCTTCCAGTTGCAGCCCCATGCCAGTGTTTTGCCTCTAGCAAGCGGATCAATAGGCTAAAGTCCCATTGATCTTGTGCAGGTATAGGGGGTCTGAATTTCGCAATGAAAGAATCTGTGTAACCCACATTCCACCTCTGCCCAAGTCATATACATGATGCACTGTTTCAGGACTTCACTCATTACGAGAGCGGAGAGATTACATACAAGTTTTGCACATCACCAAATTTAGGTTGTGTTTTGAAGGTGGAGGACGTAGTGCATTTTGCTTAGTAACAAAAATGAAAAAAAAAAAAATGCTTTAAATAAAATTGAAATGCAACATCTAAATATTAATTTACTATAATTATGCCTACTTATTCGTACTTGGAGTATCTAAAGAAATATCATTATTATATTGCTCCCATGTCTGTCACTTAATCTCCCTAGATGCACCGTTATCTCGGTTAGCGTGATTAGCTTGTTTAGCACTGTTCGCCCGGCGAGCGTGTTTAGCTCCTTTGAATTCAAAGCTGCCCACAGGCGTGTCGGAGCTTCCATCCACGGCTGCTCACAGGCGAGCCTAAATGTTTGCGCCTCTCCCCTCCGCAGCACGCACTACAGCGTGAATTTGGAGCTCGCCAGCCTCTGTCCCTCCTCGCTGGGCTCGGCGGCTGAGCGCGAAGACACTGCAGTACCCCCGCCATGCAAACTGACAGTTTAATCAGGTTTTTAGCCTCCCGGCGGAGCTGCTGTGCTTGTGGCTGCAGCAAATTAAACACGCTCCTCGCCGCCCCCTTCTTGGCCAGATTATGAAAAGTACAGGCTGTCAATGTGTCCAGGCCCGGGGAGCAGGTCGGCCTGGACATCTCATTCTCCCGCATGCGGACACAGAAGCGCCCATCACTTACACGACAACAATACTGTGTGCAGAAACTCTTGCATAGGTGCAGTCATCGCTACTCATACTCCACTACCACGCATTCCCTTCCCACAAACATGATCTCACATGCGATCATCTGAGAGGGGGTAGGCTCATCTCGCAGTATCAATCACTTTGGTCTATGGATGCATGGCTTTTGG
This sequence comes from Hippopotamyrus pictus, assembly GCA_026781145.1. Lineage (NCBI taxonomy): Eukaryota > Metazoa > Chordata > Actinopteri > Osteoglossiformes > Mormyridae > Hippopotamyrus > Hippopotamyrus pictus. The sequence continues at coordinate 12,769,941 of JAODLC010000015.1, read as the reverse complement.
TAGGGTTTAGTCCTGGGGTCTCCAACTCCAGTCCTGGAGGGCTACTATCCAGTAGGTTTTCTGTCCTACCTGGCTTCTGATGAGCCACACCTGTACTCAGGTAAATACCAGGAGCAGATGTGGCTCATCGGATGCCAGGTAGGATAAAAAACCTACTGGATAGTAGCTCTCCAGGACCAGAGTTGGAGACTCCTGGTTTAGTCTCCGGATACATAGCTGTCCACCAAAAGGTATTTCCTGACTGACTTTGTTTTCTTGGTTTTCCTTGCCTGCCCGACTCACTTTGAAAAACTGGCTTTGGTGTTAAAACGAGCTACTTTTCATAGCTCTGTGCTTTTCTTTTTCCTCGACTGAAAACCCCGTATTAGTGATTGTTGCATGACTTGGCCTTGCCATATTACTTTGCTGTCATCTTCGAAACTAGAGGCTGAAATAAAGCCCGGCTAGCGGCCTCGCTGGCGTTTGTTTGCGCTGCCGGGGGTTAGCGGAGATAAATTGGCCACGCACCATTTGCTGTCTCACTCCACTGTCCCTCCCATTAAGCAAACTGGCTCCGGGATCAAGTGGGAGCCGCTCGGGTCAGGAAACGTACAACCGCTCGGGACGGTATTGGAGGGGCGGAGGGTTCGGAAGGTTCCGGAGGTTAAGTCGGAGACGGGGTCGTTCTCCGGCAGCGGTTTCATGATGTAGTGACTTGAAAGAGCTGAAGTTAGCGGGTTTCCTTATAGAGATCATGATGCAGAGAAAACAGGTAGAGACTGAGGTAATTAACACTGTGGGAGTTTATAAATGAGGCGGCCTATGGCCCTTCTTCACTGTCAGATGGAACTAAATTAAATGTGTTAAGGTTCCGCTGTATGCTTATCATTACTTTTGCAAGAATTACTACCTCAATATGGCAGTGCAGAGGAGGAGAAGGCACAGAGAATATTAGAAAATATTAATTATACAAACTTTAACTGCGGTGCTACTGGAAGGACACCCCTGCTGTCTTGTCTCTGGAATTACTCAAATAAGAAATACCTTCCCTGTCTCGAATGCAATATCATCAGGTATGAATGAGACATAACAACACTGTGTACAGGATTTCCTACGCTCTAGGGACCACCCAGATGCCTACACGCATAGAGTTTCATGTTCCACAAATATCCCAGTACAGTATAACATCAACAGTAATTTTAAGCCTCGCTACTGTGATGCCTCAGAAGGTGAAACTTTTTGTAAATAATCTTTACCATTCCGCTATTTTTCTCAATATGCAAATAATATGGTGCAGTGTAAAATGTGGGAAACTTTGTGGCTTTAGAGTATTTTTTCTGACAATCCTTGTAAGGTGCTTTACTTTTTCTATATGAGAATTTAACTCCAAAGTCACTATATGTATGAAAATGTGACTCTTTAACAGAAACATTCTCTACCTTTCCAGGTACCGAGGGAGCGGTCTTCGAGCACTCTGTGGAAACGCCCTACGTCCGAGCAGAGCCCTTTCAGGATCTCAGGTGTGAAACGTGCATGTGCAGATCCTGCTCTCTTGTGCCTCTTCCAGTACCTTTACCACCTGCGAGCCCCGTTCCCTGCTGAAAATAGGACCTTGACCAGCTTAAGCTGGTTGACCAATTTATGAGAGTTGACCAGCTTGTTATGTTTACACGTGATGGTTTGATGCTTTAGCAGCTCATACATGGTCATTCTAGCTGGTTCCACTGATAGGCTGGCCACACCATCATGACCAACTGGTGACCCACCCAGCTAAACCATCAAAGTGCAGCAATAGCTGGGACGTGAACATCTCAGACCATCTTAGACCACTCCTAGACTAGCTGGGAGTGGTAAGATGGCCTTCAGCTGTTTTATTCCAACAGCGTTGTCTCTATGCAAGGTGAGCATGTGACCTGTGCTCCTTGCGTCAGTCATATGGTACCGTGCAGGAGCGCTGAGGATCAGTGTGACATGATAGGTCAACAAAGTCCCATTTAATCAGTAGGCCTAGATACCCAGGCGAGTAGAATGACACCAATAGAAAGCTATTGCTACAGTGGTCATTATTGACAAATTACACAACTGAGACGCAATTCCTGACTCGACCTTCGGGCCACTCAGTAAGAGCATACAGTAACTAATCAAAATAATAAAACAGAAGTATATCTCTGTTGCTTTTCAATTTAAAAAGCAAATCAGTTTTGTTTTAGTACTGACAAGACCAAAATCCTAATCACTTAACGAGCGTTATTAATACTACACTCTATCATTGTGATGTTTGTCTCCTGTCGGATTTTTTGTTTCAGCGCACTAACACAAATCATTGATATATTCTTATAAAACTAAAGTAAAAAGTGGAAACTTATCTATCTATCTATCTATCTATCTATCTATCTATCTATCTATCTATCTATCTATCTATCTATCTATCTATCTATTCACACAGAGACACACACACATATATTATACACACACAGAGCTTTGGAAAATTAAGGGATTACAGCAAAATTTTCAGTTTCACTTTCAATGTTTCAATTTATGGGTATGTGCCAGTGTAAAGTATACATTTTTTACAAACTGCAGCCTGGCTCTTCTCTGTTCCTCATTGATGAAGGGCTCCTTCATTGCTTTATGGGACTTCAGTCCTGCTTCTAGGAGCCTGATACGAACTGTACACTAGCAGTGCACTTCACACCACTTAATGTTTCCCATTCCTTTTGAAGGTCACTTGAGGTCATCCTCCAATTTATGAGGCACTGCTGGATAAGTTAGCGGTCATCTCTGCCATTAGAAAGTCGCTTCTGGCCCCTACCTGGCCGATTTCTGGTCATTCCCAGTGTCTCCCGCTTCATCTTGTTCGTGTGTACTGCTTAGAAACTTTGAGCCTGGAAGCAATATGTCTCACAGTTTAGCCTTCTTCCAGGAGAATCAGGATTAAGCCAATATTTAAAAATGCAGATTTTTAAAATATATAAAGTGGCCTCCTCATTTTTTCCAGAGCCGTGGTTATGGGGCAACTGAGTATGGCACTTTTATGCAGGAGTTACTCATGATTATTTTGGCAGATGACTTCCTGTGAATGACGTAACAATGCAGATCTTTCTTTTCGATTCTTTGTCTGTCAAGGTGCATTCGGTCTAAGTTATTCAACCAAAATCATAATTAAAATGATCTGCATGAGGCTTGCATCATGAATAACAAGTTATATTACTCGCACGTTCGGGTCGATAGCACTTCCTTTACCCCTTTCAGATTCATTTCCTGCCCTGGCGCTTCTCATTTTCTTCGCTGCACTCGTCGGAAACTCACTGTTAATGGGAGCTTTGCTTGTTATATTGCACCGTCCATTTTCTTCAGCGTGATGCGCGCTGTCTGTAGCTTTAGCACTGCAGCCGTGCTGAGGACAGCCTGCCAATGCTGGGTTTCTTGAAATTAATGCTGTTACGCATGCGCCGCTTCATTTGGATGGCTGTTTTTATTGTGCAAAAGCCTTATTCTTAGTTATTGGCGAAAAGCCCAAAAGCATGCATCTTCAGCTAATAGCCTTAGCCTTGCTAGCTAACCAGAAGCCCTGACACTGCTGAGGCTCTAGTCAACTCCAGCTTGTTACAGTGCCTGCACTTTCCAACTGTAATAGCATCTATTCTCAGAGCTGAAAATCAGCAGAAGCGGCCGGCCTAATGCTGGTCATAATGAGATAAATATCGATTGGCTCCCACTTGGAGCCGACATAGGCTTTGAAGAGATCCATATTCATCCAGACTTGCAGAGCGATCGTCTGCAGTGGAGTCAATAAAATACAAATTCTGGTTAGTAAAACTTGTAAAACATTACATAAATGAAAATATGTGCCAGTTTCACTGTCAAATGTGTTAAAGATGGCTAAAAAGTTTCTATTTTTTTAGAGGGTACTAAATTTTGATAAAATAATAATGAAATAATAAAGTTTAGTGGAATTCCTAGGACTGTAATTAAAGGAGAATATGTCTTAATTGAAAATGCCTTCCATAATTTTTTGCGCTCTTTTTTTGTGCCATTCGTACTGCTGAAAATCAGGAAGCGCCAGGCGTTCGCCTCGGTTAGAGGGAGTGTGGCGGTGGCTCCGTTTTGGCTTCAGGGATCCGGCGGCAAATGAAAATCTGCGTTTTGTTGGATCAGCGCCCCGTGTTTCCGGGGCCTCCTCTGTGCTGAAGCACAGGACGTGCTGGGATTTCCAGCACCAGGAATTCCCCCTTAATAAAAGTGATTTGTAGACGAGGAGCGCTTTTTAACCGGGCCAGGTGAACTGCATCAGAGGAATCTTATTCCAGCCCCTGCATCCCCTTCTTCTGTGTGGATTGTTGTAGCTTTTAGCAGGACCATCTGCGGCGCGAGGCATCAGTCCAATAATACAACCAAAGTACAGTAGATCATCTGTAATCCAATTCATAGGAAAGAATAGTCCGTGGGTTGCATTTGGTTTTCAAAAGCACCATATTATTCACACATCCCTTCATTTTTTGTTATGAATTTGTATTGTGTTGTCTTGTATTTTATACTGAATAAAATGATATTAATGGAGCACTTATAATTCATTGAGTGCACTTCATATCTGTTATAAATATAGTACCAGGCAGTGTGATAAAAACTTGAATGGGATTTAATGTCACATGTGAGACTGGGTCACAGTAAAATATCAAAGAGTAAGCCGTAGAATCGTTTGCACTACAAATAGCCTGGCAAGTGACTAGCTGTGTTGTTTTGTCACTCAAAGCCACAATCTGTTAGCTATTCATCGCCCATTTAGCTAATGTCTAATGATAGCAAGACTGGAAGATACAGCTGAGTAGGTCCTGCGTTCTTCCTTTATTGTGCTTTATTATGCTACACACTTTATGTGCTTGGCTGACTTTCATAGCACATGATTATATCTCGCTCATGCAGGAATCTGTTTATTGTCTGCTTTAATTAACATGCTGAAGGGTGCAATAGTGACCAGTTTATGATTTGAAATGACCCTTAGGTCACATTCCCAGCTCCTGCTTTACTCCTGCTTTTCCTTTCATTCCACTTCGTCCATTTATTTGCAACATAAATTCCAGGGGAACCAAGGCCCGCTCCTCTCCCCCCAACTCGAAGCCATGCAATGACTGAGGAGCCCTTTACCAGTCTGTGCAATGGACACGGAGGGCTCTGTTTTGACAGTCTAACACAGGGGTGGCCAATCTTATCCACAAAGGGCTGGTGTGTTTGCGGGTTTTCGCTGCAACTCCCTAATTAGATTACTAATTAGAGGATTGATTGGCTGAAGAGTGCTCACACCTGGGTTTGAAGAGCTGACCTACAGGTTATCCCAAAAACCTGCATACACACCGGCCCTTTGCGGGTAAGAATCCCCACCCCTGATCTAACGCAAAGCATAAAGCGAACTAACAGTTATGGACGTGTCTAAATCCATCTTGCTATTTCGACGGCGGAAAATCCAGACATTGCCCCAGGGCAAGGCAGAATTACAGTTTCCCTAACTCTCTTCAAGGATCAAGGTTCAAGGTTGCTTTTATTGTCATTTCAACAATATACGTGGTGCGGTACAAAGTGAAATGAAATAACATTCCCCGGGTGCTACATAAATGGACTAGGACACTATAAAAAACATAACTTTGCACGTATGTAAAGTGCTACATAAAAGGACTGGGGGGGTAAAGTGCACGTGTGCAAAGATAGCAGGTAAACAACCACGAGACAAGTGCAAGTGTGTGTGTGTGTGTGAGTCTCAGTCCAGTCACTTTGTGTTTAGAAGCCTGATGGCTTGTGGGAAGAAGCTATTGCAGAGTCTTAATTATTCAGCTCCGTGTTTGGGGCACGATAAGCAATAAGCCAGTTGGAATGGCGTGTCACCTCACCTTCAAAAGGCAGCGGCGGATAATCTACTGCAGATTGCTATTACAATGGCGCGTTTGCCCGGCAAGCCAGTGGCCTGTGCTACGAAGCGGGGTTACTGGCTTATCGGGTACCTTGTCAGATGTAAGGTACCACAATTTTAATGGACCTCATATTCTTTCACTTACATTTTGCCCAGACTGCCTTAAATCTAACAAGTTACCCCGATAAGCCAGTAACCCCGCTTCGTAGCACAGGCCCCAGGTCGCCTTTCTGCCGCGGAAGTGGACGTGCTTGTGCGCGAGGTGAAAGGGCGTAAGCACGTCATTTACGTGAGCGCTACTGTTCCACCTAAGCCAGTGTTTTCCGATGTGTGTGGCATGCCAACCCTGGGGGGGCGCCGTGCCACTGCAGAGGGGAGCAAAACACAACAAATCACAGGTGAGATTGTTGAGTGTGCCAAAATTATTATTATTTTCTTTTTAGTTGAGTGTGCCAAAATGTTTAGCGGAACCGAAATTTAATTTGTGTGTTTAAAGGGGAAGCTCTGGGTTTTTTTTTCTTTCAGGCAGCAAAACAAACATGAAATAAAACATTGACAGATTTTTTTGTAAAACTGGTGGCTTTTGTTTTGGTAAAAACAAAATCTGGCCCATTTTGTTTCTATTTTCTGTTATATATTTATATATATGTATGCATTTGCGCTGTTACAGCATTAAATTACCATGCATTTTAACCGTTATACTGCGAAAGAAGTACAAATTAGTCACATAAATGTTAAAATACACAGTAATTTCTTGTCATAGCAGCACAAGTGCACATAACATAAATACAGATCTGCGCCGCTACGACAATTTCCGCGCATACCGATTCGTACGGCGAAAGTTTACTTGCGTACCAGTAGTGTACCCATGCTGGGATCGAGGGGGGTGAAAGGTCAGCTGCTTCCGAAGAGGGGGCACAGCAGAACTTTGAGTACCATGCATTGACCTAAGCCTTACGGGGTGACGCAGGCGTGGGATGAGGTAGTGACGTTTGCTGGCACCAGATCATCCACACGGCGCTGAAAGCGGTATAATGATGTCAGAAGACAGAAAACAGAAGCTCGCTGCTGAACGAGATCAGCGGCTGCGAATGGGCACTTAATTATTGTCTAGTGTGTTTTAATTTTTATTTTAGTGTGCAATTCGCAAAATATAAATGAAAGTGCAATCTTTGTTCAAACAACACACAACCTATAGTTTTAAGATTTATTACCAGGCTACAGACGATTCGGCTTCCTTGTCCATGCTGCCGCGGGCATGCACGCCATACAGTGGATTAGTACGTACAGCCTTAAGTCCTCTGATGTGTCCTCATTTATGTTCAACAGTCATCCATCACGCATGGCAAAATTACGCAACATATAACATGTCAGAAAGGAATGCTGCGACCTTCTGAGAGCTGCATTGTAGTCTTGCACCTGATTTATCTAAACATCTGAAACACATTTTCAGCAATACAGCTGTCCTTTCAATTACAGTACATGCATCATTCTGATAATGTACTCGAAAGGTTTTTTTTAAAATAGCAACGCGTCAAGTCGCCCGGCCTCCCCTTATTTAAAAAAACACCACTCCTACCAGTGGAAAGGCAGCGCAAAATCATTTGCTATTCTGGCGACGTGCACGTATGGTGCGAAAATGAGCAATGCGCCGGTACCAAACTAGCAAAGCCGCTTTGCGTCGCACTTTGCACATGTGGAAAATAGGCTTAGGGTTACTGTATTCGGTGAGACGAAAAGTAGGACGTGTCTGGGCTTCAGAATATTAAGTTTTCATGGTCAGCTACCAATCAGGTAGCGCATCTCTTGTGAATATTAAGGAGTTTTTGTGTTCAATGGTCAATTGGGTAGTGCTTCTCATGAATATTAATGAGCTTCCCCTAACCACCCTGTAAACGAAAATTCACGCCCGGGTAAACCCAGACGTATGGTAAGCCTATGTAAGCTTCCATCCAATGCAGAAGCCCATCTACTCAGCTAATTATGTAAATAGAACCAGGACAGACAGCATTGAGGCCCTCAGTTCTTCTGTGCTTTGATGTCTGTTCGCCAACAAGGGAAATATGACTCTAGAACATTATAGGCCATTGTCGCCATTTGTTTGTGTCCTGCTCCCATTTACATCCGATTAAGTCTTAGCGATGTGCGATCTGTAGGCCAGTCGTATTAATCCTAATCAAACAGAGGGCTAATTTGCCCAATGGGTAGCAGAGGCACGAACCGCCTTTTTATTTTCTGTTATTTTTGTTCATTATTTGTTTGTTCTTTTTTTCTGAAGGTCCAGGGAGCATGGGTAGGTGGTTCTTATCCCAGAAACATGTTTGCAGTGTGAAAGCCTGTGGGTCTTGCTCTCCTTCCTTATACAAACACAAGCAGTTGGTGCAGCCAGACGGCAATAATGCCATTTGCAAACAAGGGGGCACACCTTCTGTTTGTTACACATTAAAAACATCTGTTAGATTTTCCCACATAAACACCAGGCAACGGGCAGCGCAGCAGCGCCATGGAATCACAGCAGATTGGCGCATCGCTGTTATTCCGTTTGATAAGGCTGAGTTGAATCTTGCCGAATCGCAGCGTCGCCATATGATTTCGATTAATTAAACTCGTGGTGCCAAGTGTCTCTCATCAGTTCCTGGTGATTTTGGCACGAGTCAGGCCTTCAGGGATCACAGTGCTTATTAGTGCAAAGCTGAATCAGCATCGCTTCAGAGGAGAAACGATGGAAAGTACTAAGTAGGACCATGTTAGCACTGAAGTGGATCATATTTGCTAAGCAAACACATATAATGCTGACGTAAATTCTTCTTTAGAGTGCACATGGCACTTATCATTCAAACAGTCCCCATGGCGGAGGCTTATGATAACTCAGTGTGTGTGTGTGTTGGGAGGGGGGGTATGTATATCTTGCATTGTGGAGACCAAGTGTCCCCATAATATGATAAAAACCTGTTACTTCGATGTTGTGGGGGCCATGTTTTCAATCCCCACAAGGGGAAACTCAATTTTATTGAAAAGAAACTGAAATTGAAAATGCCAAAAGTCTCATATTTTGTTTGGTTACTTATAGTTAGGTTTGGGCTGGGTAGGGGTTAAGGTCACCATTGCTGGTATTAGTGTTTTGGCAATAGGAATGAATGGTGAGTCCACAAAGGGATATGAATACAAACGTGTGTGTGCATGCAGTTTATGTGTTCTGCACCTCCTCATGTGGGATCCTTGCTGGTATTCCACATTTCCTCCCCACAGTCCAAATACAAGTTGTTATACAAACTGGGATTATGTGAGTGTGTGCCCTTCTATGGCGTCCTGTCCAGGGTGTCCCCTGCCTTGTGCCTTGTGTTTCCTTGGATATGCTCCAAGCTTCCTGAAACTGTGCTGGATGAAAAGTGGATGGATAGAACAAGCCCTGTTTCTAGCGAATATTAATAATAATGCTCTATGTGCCATTTGTACAAACGCAGGTACATGGAAACGTTTTTGTTTTCATATATCCCATCATGCACTCCTCTGAGCCGACACAGGTGGATGCTAAGCTTGGGGTGAGACCCCAGGGTCAGCCGTTTTTCCAGCACCCTTGGAGCAGTTCTTGGGGTTAAAAGCCTTGCTCAAGGGCCCAGTGGTGATTTGATTACTCTGCCGGACACACAATTTCAACCAGCAGACTTTCTGACAAAGACTTGTAACCCTGAGAGCCACTTACCGACCGAAAAACCTTAGCAATTTTAAAGTGTGTTCTTTTTTATGATAACCTTTTGGTGGCTTGCTGTTTCCTAGAAAACCACAGAGACCTGGTCTAGTCAGAGGATGCAATGGTAATAATTATAATCACAATAATAGCATCTTGGATATTTTGCTGCAGTACAAGAACTTCCAGTCTTTTAGCCGTAGTCGATGCTTAAGGCCTCATGCCATCTCCTTCTCTCTAAATCTCAATATCTGTTGCCTGCAATGTGCTGGTATATTTTTCTCCAGTGAGTCCAATACTGCTGGGGTGGCAGTTTGTGAAAACAGTTAACATGTTGGACATGTCAGTCAGGGAATTAAAAAACATTCCTTGCTTCCCCCACAGAAGAGGTCTAAATCTAATTGACTGAAGAGAGCTGAGATCCAAGCGATTGATTTCTTGTACAACAGCTCTAATTTAGAGAGTACAGGCACATGGCATTCTGTTAGCTAGTGACCTTGACACGGTCTTTCTAGGGACTCTTTTAGTTGTCAAAAAGAACTCCAGGGAAGAAGTATTTTCATTGAATTTCCTGGAAAACACCCTGAAAACACTAAAGAGGAGGTATTTTATTGTGAAATATTTATATGTTTGTTGTAGAGCTCTTCTGGGTCTGCTGCTCAATACTACAAATGAGTTACGTTCACGTTTGTTTGAAAACCACTGGTTAACCATCTGGGTTAATTTGGCTCGGGACTGCTCGTCCTGTGGTCGACCTTCTCTGTAAAACCCTGTGACCATCGCACAGGAAGGAGAATGAGTCTAAAACATCTGTGGGGCTGAGTGATGAACGTGCCTGGAACGTTTAAAATGGCCGCATTCACAGAAATGGTTGCAGAGGCCAACTATATATCTTTGACTTCCTTGAGGTAATAAACCTAGTTTCCCCTCAAGTCATGTTTAATTTTAGATGTTGTGGTCTTTTGGCAGAATCCTGGAACCTTGGGACACTCCGTTCTTCTTAAATGTTACTTTATGTTTAAATGTGAATTGAGCAGTTGTCATTCACTTAATTCGTTTGCTGTTACGAGCTGTTCCGAAATAGTCATGTTTATTCACCCCCTCATGGTTGGGTATAGCGCTCATGTGCAGAATTTATTCTTTTACAGTTTATATGAATACTTATCATAAGATCTTCCTTCTTCAAAAATGGCAACAAAACCTAAGTTTATAGAGCTATATTCAGTAACGTACTGTTGCATTGAATATATAGCTGACTGGTGATTCAGCATGTTTCATGTAATGTGTTTTTGTTATGCGAGCTAAATTGCAACACCTATACACCAGAGTTAATGCTAATGACCTTCACAACATCTTCAAAGCCCCTCCCCCCTAAGGCTTCTGTTTCGCAGTGTGTTTTTTTTCCGCTTATCAAATCACTGCACTGCCAACTCAGCATATTCACAGTTGTGTCTAAAGATGTTTGGAGCCACATCAAGCAATTATCCCTCCAATTTCACTGCTATAGAGTTGACCCGGCAGGCAGTGTATTGTTAGCTGAGTCAATACAGTTGAGACAAAAACACTGATGGCAGGCATTTAAGGTGGTCTGGTGTACTCACTGCTAATAATCAGTCCTAATCAGTGCTCAGCGTTATTAAATATTGATAATTGGTGTGCTATAATTCTCGTTACTTAGTAGGACTGTCCCCGACTCAGAATTTTGTCAGTCGAATCAAATTTGGCTGTTCAATATGGATATTCAGGTGTTTTTCTGTATAGACGGCTATTAGAGCATCCATTGACATGAGTTTTTGTAATGATTTCCACACCACTATGACTGTGGGTTTGGTTACACAATAGCACAAAGCAAAACACAACAAACAGTCAATCACTTTGATATAATATTTGCTATTTTGACAAGTTAATTTTCTTCCATTTTAGGTGTGTCTAATTCGGTACATGCTATGTACAGTAAATTATATGCATCTTTGAGAGTGAAACACACTCCTTCATTTAAATTGAACTAGAGTGATATCTTACCTGATTCTATAGCTGTGAATATCCTGCCTGCCTGGTGTTGAATTCACAGGGTGAATAAGAGGTAGATGAGATATAATAACAGATTTCTGTTCACAGCGACCCGTTATCTCCTCTTATCTCCTAAATTAAGGATTAATTCTTTGAGGCTATTTGGTTTTCACGGTGCGCCTCTGCACTAAAGCCATCATCAGCTGGTAAGACGAAATGCCTCTGTTATTCGATATGCTTTCAATAAATCAACGAGAGAATTTGCTTGAGAGCGCCTCTTTCTTTATTGTTTTAGTCTTTATTTAACTTGCCCCCAAAGATCCAGCTGAATTGAAGTTGAGTGTGCCTGCTCACCTGTAGGTAGACTAGTAATCACAGCCTTGCTTATTACACACATTCCAGAGATCCTGTTAACGCAAAGCCGACTGCACGCAACATTTCTGTATCTTATTTATAGCTCTGTCGGAACGCTGCAATGTTGCTGACCCGACCCGTGATATTTTCCGGTAAGCTGACCCGCGTCACTGGTCGACCCACACAACACTACTGCCCAGATAATTGCTAATGTGGATTTTTTTTTTTTTTTAGCAAGTGCCCTACTATAATATGAAAATCTATTATGGTTCCCCTTAGTTATAATTCCTCTTTGAAATGCCATCCCTTCTGTTAACTTCTATCTGTTTAATCATGTCATTCACACTGACTGCTTGACTTTAAGGATCACTCATGGGTCTCTGACTGAATACAGTGGTCCAGTGGAACACAAACTTAATTCGTTCCTTAAGGCTGATCGAGTTGCGACTGGGTCGAGGTCCAAGTTGAATTTCCCCATAAGAAGTAATGTAAATGAAGTTAATCCATTCCAGACCCCAAATGATTGCTTATTTAAGCTTATCGACCTACCTGACTAATGATAAAAACCATTGACAATCGATATAAAACTAATACACACATGAAAAATCACACATACAAAAGCAATAAACATGAAATAAATGATAATCCCACACTCTGAAGAGAGAGCAGACACATGAGCACCACTTTCAAACCTCGCTATAATTTCCTTTTAGAGTTCAACAGTTATTCTCACTACTTTCCGCTTTGGTTTGCTGCTATCACTGCTCACTTTCTTAGGGGCCATGATTACTGTGTCACTAAATACACTGTAGATAAAGCACAAAAATCCACACCGAACACAGGAACACAGCTTTCACATGTCAAACTTGGGGCTGTTTGCCTTTGTAGATGCATTTTGATCCAATCAGTTTAACAGGTTTGTTTTATTTTGTCTTGTTCCAAGTTTTCAGTCATGTCAAGGCTAGATTTTTCTCGACCGAACTGTTCAAGGTCCGAAATTGTAGAGCTGACCACGTCTCGACCCATACAAGCTTTACCAGGAATGGTCAAACTCCAAGATTTCAGTCGTGGTACAAGTCGAGAAAAATTCAACAGACCCGTTCAATTTCCGAGTTGGTCAAATTAAGACGTGTTTGAGGTCTGTATTCAGATCATCGACTTTTAGGGGGCAGATGTACTACTTAGTACAGAGTGCTTAACAGTGCCTGCCAGTGGTAACCAGCACGTTTGAGAACTCCTCAGACCTATCTAGTCTCATCACCAATGTTGAGTACGTTCATTTTTCCAGGCTGGAGTCTCCTACACGGACGCTCACCATGGAGGCACCCAGAGGGGTGGAGATCAGAGCAGAAGCCGGTGGCCTCAAGGCAAGCTGTAGGAAAGACCTACAGTTGGAATCAACAGACGGAGAGGTGAGACTCAGCCAAGAGTAAGGCTTTCAGAGCATGGGTTAGCCATCATAATGCACTCAACCCTAAGGCTGACATTTTTGCCCACGACACTTCAGGATTGGTTGTTAAGATGTTGTATTTCTGGTGGTCTTTAGTCCCAAGAAGCGAACGAGGAGTCCGGCATTTTGTGGTGTATTTTTTATTTCAAAGTAAAAATGCTTCTTGCTCTTTCTGAAACAAGGGCCTCTTGTCTACAGCACTGGCCGGAAAATTTCCATTTATTTACGGTATAGAGATATGGAAGTGGACATGAGATTTATACAGCTTAAGTTAATCAGGAAATGAACTGTAAAGAATACAGGTAATTTATACTGGGTGGGTATTAAAACTGTACTGTTTAGTACCTGGTGTAATCAGTGTCTAAATGTAGCTTAGATGGTTGATTTGTAACTAATCCTGGGTAACAGATGTGAAATTATGTGAAATGATGGATTAAAATGTGGTTGTGAAGTTTTGCGATTAATTCTAAATCCACCATGGATTTTGAAACTGTTCTCACACTTTTGTTTTCTCATATGATCCTCCTCCTACTATTTATATTATCAAAAGGCCTTATACAGCCCTGTTATTACTCATATAGCCAACACAGCTATCTGTACAGCACTGTTACTGCTCATATAGCCAACATAGGTCTCTGTACAGCCTGTTACTGCTCATACAGCCAACATAGGTCTCTGTACAGCACTGTTACTGCTCATACAGCCAACACAGGTCTCTGTACAGCCTGTTACTGCTCATACAGCCAACACAGGTATCTGTACAACCCTGTTACTGTTCATACAGCCAACATAGGTCTCTGTACAGCACTGTTGGTGCTCATACAGCCAACATAGGTATCTGTACAACCCTGTTACTTCTCATACAGCCAACACGGGTCTCTGTACAGCCTGTTACTGCTCATATAGCCAACACAGGTCTCTGTACAGCCTGTTACTGCTCATATAGCCAACACAGGTCCCTGCACAGCCCTGCTACTGCTCATACAGCCAACACAGGTCTCTGTACAGCACTGTTACTGCTCATACAGCCAACGCAGGTCTCTGTACAGCCTGTTACTGCTCATACAGCCAACACAGGTCTCTGCACAGCCCTGTTACTGCTCATACAGCCAACACAGGTCTCTGTACAGCCTGGTACTGCTCATATAGCCAACACAGGTCCCTGCACAGCCCTGCTACTGCTCATACAGCCATTTCAGCTCTGCATGCACCCCTCCTTCTTATCATGCAGCCAGCAGAGGTCCCCGGATACTCTCCCAGTACAGGTGGTGCACATCTTTGCATGCTCCTCATCCTAGAGCCAACACGGCTCCCTGTGCACCCCCCACCGCCCCACCCCATGCAGAGATTGCTGGTCGGGAATGTAAAGCGCAGAAAAAAGCAGCAGCGAATCTGACAGACACTGAATGATATTCTCTGACAGATATCACTGTCACACTCGGTTGGGGGCATCACTGGGGAGCCATGCCAGACTCTCATTAAATGGAGCCTCAAACTCCACCCTAATGTCACCAGGGAACACCCCAAGTTAAGACAATAATAACATTAATAATCACTTTAAAAATAGCCTTGTGTTGGGTTGGCGCCCCATCCTACGTTATTCCCTTCCTTGTGCCTGTGGCCTCAGTGATAGGCTCCAGCCCCCCCACGGCCCTGAATAGGACAAGTGGGTGCAGAGAAGGAATGAATGAATGAATTGATGAATGAGTGAGTGAATTTTAACCATAATGCCTTTCTGCTTGTTCACTGCATAAACAGACTGCAAGTCTGAAGCTACTGCCATCCATCCATGTGACTGGCAAAAATACTTCTGAATTCCATGTAGATTGTGTATTACCCTTAACAGCTTGAAATTCCAGCACAGCAAGACATTTCACTGTGAAACATATTTGTTCAATGATTGAAGGTGAGACTTCCTTTTAACTCGGCACAACAGTAACTGTTAATCTTGATGGCTGGGGCACTGTGACGATTGTCACCGTGGCGACCATTGTGACCATTGTAGCCACGGAGAAGCCGTTGTGACCATGGCCGAATGCTGTGATTATATTGACACTGTGGCCATGGGTACCGGAACCCCTCTAGTAGTCCATAAATTACTTGGACGCTAAACGTTTATCACCTTATTGTTTCATGTATGGCCAAGAGGGAACAGCTATCGGCACTTGAATATCCACATAAGCCGTTACGCTGTAGGTAGGCCGCAGGTTGAGGTGTTAAATCAGTGAGTACAAACTGATCCATTTCTCTTTAAAGAGATGTATTACAAGATGAGTCAGCTGGAGTTTGCTGGTCCCCATTAAGTCTCACTTAGTGAGAGGTGAGTCAACAGTCACACATTATAATGTACCCACCTGTGTAGGCATCCGTCATGTAATGAATCATTTTGTAGGTGCTTGTTATATATTTGTTTAGTAGATTGTATTTGAATTCCCTTGTGAGAGTTCAGAGAAGCATTAAACAGGAAGATCGAGAAAACAACTTATTTTTATTATATTTAATGGCGTCATGCAGTGACTTGTAGGTGAGCTACTGACAGGCGTTCTAAAAATTTTTATTTCGCCTCCAGATGAGTAAGATGCTTGTTTGTGTTTATTTCTGTGACGAGACACCTGGCTGAGCAGCCATTCTGCCATCCGACAGGCTTCCTGCTACACGTCGGTACACAAAAGGCAGCCTCCCTCCCGTCCCAGAGCCTTGTCTGCTTTGTTTTCCTCGCTTCCATCCCCGAAGTGAAATGTGATAGAGGGATTCCTCATTAATGAGATTAATGCCCAACGTGCGAGCCAGCAGGAAATGGCGTTCGCAAATTCCAGCTTATCTCGTGCGTCCACACTAACTCAGGAGCTCCTTTTTCCTTCTGAGTGATATTTCTAATAAAGCTCTAGATGGATGAGCCACATGTTACCCCAAGGTGACGAGTAACAGTAACACTAAAGAGACCCCCGGAAGTAGTTTGTAAGTTTTACTTAGGGGGTAGCTGCAGCTGTAAAAGAGATTCAACACCGTAAGCACCATCTGACCCACTACCAGTGTCACTGCCAGTATCCTATATCCACAGTATCTGCAGCAACTTCTGCAGAAGACCCATGGCGGCTGAAACTCATGGTAGCTCTCTGCAGAAGACTTTTCACAATTTTGGCACAGAACCATTAATCCAAATGAAGATGACGCAAATTAAATTCTCTCACATAAAGCCACGCACTGATACCTGCTAATTCATTTTGTTTTGCCCATCTCTCTATGCCAAGGATGTAAACAGATGGGCCTTTTGTTCAAGAATGCGGGGTAATGATGAACGCTAACTCTGCACTCACGCTGATCCTCCTGTGGGGTTTTTTTTTTTTTCGGTACAGATATTCCTGAACGCGGAGACCATCCGGCTGGGCGGCCTGCCCCTGGGTACGACAGCGGCCTCGCGGGGGGCCCCGGTTCCTAAGCAGACTGTGTACGAGCTGTGTGCGTGTCCCAGCGGCAGGCTCTACCTGTCCCCCGCGGCTCTGGAGTCCACTTGCCAGACCACCAGCAACGTCTGCTTGTGGAGCTGAGAGCGGCCCACCACCCCCACACCAGAGAAGCCTTGGGGGCCACACGGCCCCGCCCACCCCGGCGCTAGCCTCGGCCGACGGACACTGAGAAGCAGCCTCCTCTTCCGGATGGTGCGGGAGCCCACTCCACGCCATTTCTCCATCCTCCTTTTAATACGAGCCAGACGGGGCGGAAGACGAGCACGAGATGAGCCTGGGATCAAGTAGGTTTTCTTAGTGACCCACACAAAAGCACAGGTGCCTTTGCTACTGTCAGTAAAGCACATTATACCCGAAATCCTCCCCATCTTTAGCGTGCCGTCTGCAGCTCGAGGAATCTGTCCTCCTCTCGAACAAAATCGAAAGACTTCCTATTCAGTATGCAGTTCTTTACTGTTTTAGTAAAAGCACAATTCATAACATGTATGAAAATTCCAAATAAATAATAATAATGAAATAATACAGGTTTTTAAATACTGTATCTGAGAATGCTCAGTAGTACTTTATTTAGGTACAACAGTCATGTATATTTTTATTGGTTTGGTCTGAAGTTTCATAATATTAAAAGAAAAATAATAAATCTTTTTTTATGCGTCATGCCATGTAATATAAATGTTGTCTGTGGAAAAAACTGCTGAATCAGTCTGAGAGTGTATGTGCACATCATTGTCTTATCCTACGTCTTTCAGTCACTGACGATCTTTCTGTCTGTGCGATTTTGAAATTTGAAGTCCTACTGCATTACGTGATTTTACGTCTTTTACGTTGTGTATGAAAAAAACCAAAGAATGAGGTGCATTTTCATTTTCTTTTTTCTTACTAGAGGTACTGGTCGATTTGGTCTCAGAGGATGCCCGCGTCCGTCATGGCAGCGTTATTTTGACATTACAAATCCGCTCCTCTGCTGTTTTTTCTTCGCTGTCTTTCTTTCCTACATCGGTGTCAGTTTGAGACACATGTGTTACAAAGAAACATTTAAAATCCTGGTCGGGAGTTAAATGCTGTGATGGTGTGACAGACCCTGGACTTAGACCATCGATAATTGGCAGTTTAAAAAATTTGCCAACATGTTCAGCAAGTGATTTACCCAGCGTTTGCTCACTAAAACGTGCATGTTTTATTTGCCATTTAATTTATACTTTGATGACATGATGCTATTTTAATTGAAGGAAACACTTTTTCTTTTTATATCATTGCAATATAGCTTTTCTATTGGCTAACTGGAAAAGAATTACTGTATTTTTCTTCCCCCTCAAGAAATTGTATTAGAGCAAAATAACATCAACAAAAGAACAGAACATCACATTCCACCGTCCAACCTACATTGTATAGAAGCATTTAAACTAAACAGGAGACTGAAGTAAGTAAGATACATGATCACCAAATTAACACAAAGTACACTATAGTACAAGATACAATGACGCAACACTCCAGATCACTATTTTAATCAACGGAATTGAAAGTTAATCAGACCTACAAATGTTATTAAGATGGCAATCTCTTTACTGTTTTTTACAAAGTAGCACTATTCCAAATACAACATATACATCTGTGCAAAGACTATATCGAACATATCTGCTTCAAACTAATTAAACTGTATAAGAAAGGAAAATGCTCTTTTACTTAATGTCTTTATTTCTGATTGCAAACTAAGTGTTTATTATTATCTAGAAACACAAAAAAATTTGAAATGTTATGCAATTTTAACGTTACACAAGATTGTTGCATCAATTTATATTTTAATGCAAATTACACTAAATTTGAAGTCTAAATATGGTGTATAGGGTTTGCTTTCACAGCAGTCTCAATACTTATTGGAACGCGGTCATGCAAGTCCTGAGTTGTGTATGGTATACCAGACCATTCATCAAGAAGAACAAACTCCAGTTCTTTGATGAGTAACGAACATAGAAATCTGCTTTTCTGCCTGTGCTCCAGAACTTCCCATGAACGTGCAAATATGTTTGAGATCTGATGAGTAGGGATGCAATAGGCATTCTGGTGCTCATGAAACCACTTAATCCCGTGGATAACTCCAGGGCACTGGCTGACCCTGTTTCTCAATTGTGCATCCTTTTGAATAGAAGCATCTGCTAAATCAATACATGTTTAGGAAACTGTCATCTTGGAATACTGGGACATCATGAGAGAATAGTGTTAACATCAAAGGCTGCACATAATTCTCTAAAATGGCCTTATACTCCTTGGAAATCTCTTCCATTATGGACCCCTCCACCACGTTTAACACCTGGCACTAGACATTATGGCTGCATAGCATCCCTTTGATTTTCTCCAAGCATTAACATTTCTAGATGTAGGAAGAAGGGTAAAATACTAATCAGAAAACTAATCAGATGCTCTTGCCTTTTTCCATTGCTCAGGGTTCTGGTTTTACGTGTCCTACACCAATTTCTGCATCTTTGTACATTGGTCTGGGACAATGGCAAGTCTGCTACAAACTGCAGCTTTGTGAAGCTCACAAAGTCCCATTTTTTTGTTGAGACTGGGTCACAGAGGTGCTGATTCAGTTCTGCGGTGGTTTTTGAGGCTGTGCTTCTGTGCTGTTCAGCAACGGTCTGCTAAGTGTCCGTCTGTCCCTGCTGGTGAGCTTTGATTTGTAACCACTGTTCCTCTTTGCTGGTGCAGTTTGTCTGTGCTCAGCATATATTGTCATGAGTTCTCAGACTGTTCCCCATTGCAAAAGTTAAAGTCATTTTTTCAGGTTGCATTTCCATTATATTGTCCGCTCCCTGTTAAACATATTAAAATATACATGATAAAAGTGTGGACGTAAAAGTAGACATAGCTAATACTATATTTACCCAGTGAAGTCCTTGTTATTCTCCCTAGGACACAGTCTCAAAACAGCCATTTCTTAGAAGTGCAGGACTAGCCTTTTTAATCCTTTTTCTCTCTGTCTACATTTTCATTATCTCAGTTCACCAAGAAAACCTTTATTTCAAACAAGATGGACTTTTCATACTTCCTGGTGGTCTTTATGCCTTTGAAACACTTGTTCTGTGGCTATTTATATGACACACTGCAATATCTGAAATCATTTTGTGTCGAATCAAGTTCACTCAGCTTGCTTAAATTTATTCAGTTTTGTTTGCTGGTAATGTGTGCAAGCTAGTATTTAATACTGTAAATAATTTTAAGCACTAAACCAGGTTGCATACAAAACTATATTTAATTGTGAGGTAATGGCGTTGTGGCAAGCATTAAATTGGGTTTTAAGTGGGGAAAATTAAGTGGCATAAGAAGGCCAATAAAAATCTAATTACTAGTCGATCTACCCATTTAATAATATGTTTAACTCTTCTTTGGACATGTTGTTTTGCCTGTTATTTCCAAAATAACGCATATATATAGCACCAGTCAAAAGTTTGGACACACCTACCCATAAAAGGGTTAGCTTGTACTATTCTGTCCCTTTAAGAATAATTATAATGATCCATCAAAGCTATAAAATAACATATATGGAATTATGTGACCAAAAACAATTAAAGAAAAAAAATAATTTTGGGGGGGCAGCTCTGTGGGTTGGGACTGAGAATGTTGTGATCCCACCATTGGTCCCTTGAGCATGGTCCTTCACCACCAGTGCTCCAGGGACTGGCTGACTCTACTGAAGCCTCTACACCAGTTTCATGTTGAGCTCCTACTGTATCCTCTATGCTGAGCAGACATTAGCTGCTTTTCCTTCACTCTCTGGTCAAACGTCTACAAAGCCATTTCTAATGTGTTCATGTTAGGTAGCCATGTCATGTGTGACACTCTCCCTTGTAGGTTGAGCACTGTGTGTGTGTACACTCTCTCTCTCTCTTTCTCTCTCTCTCTCTCTCTCTAT
>JAODLC010000015.1:12728661-12742119 GCA_026781145.1 Hippopotamyrus pictus | reverse complement strand
GTCTACACATCGCCGTGCCCATCAATGGCTGCAGAAACACCATTATTATTAAAGTCTACACATCGCCGTGCCCATCAATGGCTGCAGAAACACCATTATTATTAAAGTCTACACATCGCCGTGCCCATCAGTGGCTGCAGAAACACCATTATTATTAAAGTCTACACATCGCCGTGGCCATCAATGGCTGCAGAAACATCATTATTATTAAAAGTCTACACATCGCCGTGCCCATCAATGTCAAGAGGAGTCAAGCAATTTATTGTCATATGTGCAGCACACAATGAAATTCTTATTTTGTGCACTTCAGATGCTGCAAAAAAGAAAAATGAATGTATAAAACAAAGTCATAGTCAAAATAGTAATGTGAAGAAAAAAATAAAGCAATTACTAATGTAAAATACAGACAAGTGTTGCTTAACAATGGGGATACATTCTTAGAAATGCGTTGCTAGGCGATATCATCATTGTGCAAACATTATAGCGTGTACTTACACAAACCTAGATAATGCAGCCTACTACACGCATAGCTACAGTAAATCCCAGTTTTTTTATAAGTAGAAAGAGTACACTCTAAAACCTGAGAACAGGTGTGGCTCATCAGAAGCCTGGTAGGACAGAACACCTACTGGACGGTAGCTCTCCAGGACTGGAGTTGGAGACCCCTATTCTAAAATACTGATTTAAAAATACAGTACAGTAAATATGCAAACCAGTAACATAGTTATTGTCATTATTAGGTGTTATGTACTGTACATAACTGTATGTGCTATACGTTTCAGTACTGCCAGTGCAGTCACTTTGTTTACACCAGCATCACTGCACGTACATAAGTAATGTGTTGCACTATGACGTTACAACAGCTAAATGATTAGGTGATAGGAATACTTCAGATCCATTATAATCTTGTGTCATGACATGCAAATGACTTGATGACAATTGGGGTGAAACAAAAGGAGTTTTATTAAACTTAAACAGGGAAATAAACAAAATCATGAGGGATCAAAACAAGAGGGCTGGAACAGGAACAGACACGGGCTGACAGGAGGAGTGACATCAATGACAGACTGGGGAGCATAGAACTGGGAAGCACATATATACTAGACTAACGAGGGAGCAAATGAGAGACAGCTGGGAGTGATTAACATGAGGGTAAGGAACGAGAGGAAAGACAATCCAGCAACCCGCGTGGGTTGTTTGAGTCACACTAGGGAGGAGACGGGAGGGTCAAGTGGACATAGGGGGGGTCAGAGGATGACAATGTGGGGCCACCATTGTATATGCAATGTGTCGATGGCCAAAATATTGTTATGCGGGGCATGACTGTATACTAATTAGTATTAGAACAGAATGTTCTATGCCCACCAATTATGAAGGACCTCCTCTTTTGTTACAAATTTTAGCAGAATAAGCTTATGGCCTCTTGACAGCAAGCCTGAAGGCCTGATGTTGAAGTATTGTGAGGCTGCAGGAGCTGGTCAGAATGTTATAAAAGACCCTGAAGTTTCAAAGTCATCAGCAAGGTTTTTGCAATGATTTTAATATGAAAGCCATGTGGTGGAATGACTTTGCTTTGCTCAGCTGAATTCATTCGGCTCTGCCAGTATGAAGAAGAGGAAAGGAGGGGATTCCAGATGACAGTCATATGAGTTGTTGGTCACACTAAAGTTCTCAAAAACAACAGAAGCTGGAGTTAAGGTTAAATCTCGCTGTTTAATATGTCAGATATTCTGTTTGATGCCTGCTCAAACCAAGAAGAAGAAGGGTTATTTTTTTTTTTTTAGTTTGTATAGAGAGACCAGAGCCTGACAGGAACTATACAGCAATGGGATCAAGAGCTGCACCCGCTGTATTTTAAAAGATTTCATCCCTCTTTTATGTGGTGTGTAGAGAAGAAGAAAGAAAAACTGTTTTTCTTTCATGCCCTCAAGGAAACGTGGTCCTTTGTGGACGGGACAAATTACGCCAGGGTATATGTCTATGCGGATTGTCCAAAAATGGTTAACAAAAACACGTTTAAGTGGCCAGAAAAAGAAGATAAATTTAAGGAAAAGATCCACTTTGTAGGCACTACTGCATGTGAATGGAAACAGTCTATATGAGATATCAAAGGCAGTGTTTGGCCAAAACCTTCCGGGACCCTACGGTAACTCATCCCAGTCACCTTGTGTCCACTAACACTGAAAAACAGTCTCTCCACCCACTTACATTTAGGCCTTGTGCCATGCCAAGTCATGCAACAAAATTAAGAATCAAAACTCCCTGGGAACAATTTAGATGCTAAATGTTCCAGTTTCTGTGATGCACCATCGGCATTTTCTGTGAGCTCGCATTTTCAGCTACTTAAATGGCATTCTGGTGTAACTAGAAGTAGCACTGCACATTTAAATACCACTAAATGCTAATATGGGCAGCAAATGCCCTCGCTAGTGAGCGGCTGATATTTGGACGTGCATCTTTTTTCAGAAGCCTTACATGTCTCACATAAAAAGGCACTGGACTCGAAGAACACTTGCATTTTGAAGGAACTATTAAAGGATAATATACTGGGCTTATTCACACAGGGATCTTCCATTTCCCAGCATGCTCTACTAAAGAACAGACGGCAGAGCCAGTGGACCAGGGATTGCAGCTCGTCGTGAATTAATCATTCACATCAGCTTCACCTCCAGCTTTAGAATGTGTGCAGCCCTCCCATCCCAAGGAGAGAAGCAGGCACTTAATCCAATTAATCGTTACCACAGTGGTATAAAAACACGAGTTTAAAAAAGACCCTCCAAACAACAAAGGAGAAAAACAAACTATTGTCCATTTGCCCCAGCAATGGTCATTATTAAATTAATAGGTTTTAAGCTCCATATCAACATCTTTATAAAGGATTTAGGAACAAAAGAAATATATTTCAAGCATTTACAATACAATCACACATTTCTAAGACCGCAAGTAATGGAGAAGAAAATGAAAGAGAAGCACAAATTACTGGCAGTTACAGAAAACCAAATGTGCAACAGTAGCTTCTGCCAAAGCATCTTTGACACGCTCGCCTTAAACATGTCAGGAATAGCTATTTGCCTGTCATTACAACAATAAATGAAAAGTAATGCAGTGGGCTTCAGTTCGGGCCTCTGTTACTGCAGGCAGTGATGTTTCACGGGTCAGTCTGTGGCAGAGCTGAAGCGAGCTTGATTCTGCAGTTTGATGCTCACGAACAGTCGATATTTGCCCCAGGGACAAAAATACAAGGATAAGGTAGGAGAAAATAACAGAAATGCGATAGGCATGCAGTGGGTGTAGGAAGAATTGGGCTTTTATTTCTATTTTGAAGAAATATTTCATGAAATAGAAGAAGCAAAAATACAGCTATTTTAGTGTTTAATATTTAGTTTGCTTGCCCAGTTTACATTCATTAGCATAATGTATTTCGCAGTTTTTAGTAGCTAGCTTTTTGCATATTTAGGGTTTAATTTACAGTCAGTCTTCCTTGCAAAATCCCTCCAGCTACTGAATTCCATGCCAATGCAGTGGGGAACAACCCTCAGTTTCTGCCTCGTATTGGACTTTAAATTAGCCACTGCAGGGCTTCTACTTTTTGAAGACATTCTTTTAAGAATTACTTTGGCTTTATGTTTGCGATCAATGTCCTGTTGAAAGATGAACTGTAATACAGTCTCAGGTCTATTACAGAGGGTCTGTCCTCTAACATAACGAGTCCACAAGCACCCACGTGTGCCATGCTTCTGCAGCACCTGAGCTATGTTTGACTCTTTCTTGAAGATTCTGTGTAGTGTGATGTGCCTTCAACTTGATCATCGATTTAACAGTGAAATGCTCCGTGTTACTGATAACTTTTTACATCATCTCCTGTCTTGTGTCTGTCTACAGCTCTTTTCATGTTCATGGGAGTTTTACTTACAAAAAAAAAATTTCTGAGGGCAGAAAGAAAAAAGATTCGTTCAGAGAGATGAGTAATAAGATTGTAGAGGAGGTGCGCCCAGGCAGGATTGAGACATCTGATTGATTGGTCCCTCCTCCTCTGATTGCTTGGATCCACCTCCTCCACAAGCTGATTGGTTATCTCTCTGAACCAATCATTTTTCCTTCTGCCCTCATAACACTTTCGTGTAATACTCCCACAAGCTCTTTTCATGAGTTGTTCTCCTTTGCCTTAATGATACTTTGTATTCAGTCCCTTGACAGATAGTTGTATAATCTATACAGATGTGCTCACTCTGAATAGTTAATCATTTTAATTGAACACAGGTGGATTCCAATCAACATATTGCTCAAATTATTAAGGCAGCTGTTTGCAGCAAAGTTGGCTTAGGCTTTCAGGTTAAAACAGAACAAAAACATTTGCTTTGGAGCCAGAGCATCAGCTATCACAAAGGTAGGCTGTACTAAAATAATGTTAGTCTGGATTTAAATACCAAGTGTGAGGGAACGTCTCTTACATTGGTTCAATTCGCTGAATTTCTTGCAGACGTTGAACGATAAGAAATCACACTATCTAGCCTCCCATCCTTTTTCCATACCACTTAACCAATAAAGGCTCACGGTGAGCCAGGGAGCCGCCCAGAAAACACAAGGTGCTGGCAGGATGCCAGTTGAAATCACATTAGTTTAAAAAAGATCTATGCACTGAGGGTCACAGATGAGCCGAAACGGACATAAACTGATTTGTGTGGCATCAGCGTTGGAATGAAACTGGATGTTATGGCTTTCTTTGAACTCTCTTAGCTGTACCGTGCCAATGATGAATGACACTAATAATTCCCTTTGGAATATTTAACCATTAACAATGATTACAAGACTGCCATAACCGCAGGACCATAGAAGCAGACTGAAGATTTAGAAATATCAAATAAAGGTATTTTGTATGTTCAATCATCATAACAAGACAGAAGACCGAACACTGGCAGGAATTTTGACAATGTCACAGCATCATTGTCTAAGTATGAATGTCAAATTACGTATAAGCTGTTTAACCATTTTCCAGAGTTTTTTGAAAGACGATTTCATGGTTTGGTACAGCTACTGTATATGGCTCTTAATAACAAATGGATTTAGAAGTAACAATCAGATTAGGTTTTTAAAATATGGGTGAAATACCGCCAGGAAGTCTTTAAGCTGGATAAAGTTAAAATAAAGTTAGAACAAGTTCTTCTAGAAATCATATGTTTCATTTTCATTAATTATATGGGAGTAGTCAATGGTTTCATGCAAAACATATCACTACTGCGATCGCATGTAGTAGCTGTCGGCTAAATCTGAAGTCAGATGTTATCAGTTTTATTAATAAAGAAGCTGGAAATTGACTTTTTCATTAATATTATATGGCATATTAACTGGAAAGTCAAAATCTTTTTTTTCCCCTGATTTAGTTATTTATAAGGGACTCCATTCTATGAGAGGAAAATATGTGAAGCTTGAGGTACGTTGGGCTTGCGGAAAATCCGCTGATGAGCCATCAGTCTTTGGTGCAAAAAGATACATCTTCAGGAGTATTCCTCTGAAAGTTCTGTTCTGGAAGAAGATGACAGTACTGCGGAGATAGCCTAGCACATGATTATATAAGGCCTTAGTCTTTACAGAATGAGTTTCTCCATGGGTCTGAAGAAATGTGCATAAATCATAGAGTTATCATCCTGTCTCCACCTGGAGCTTTTCTATCCACACTGGAGTGGTGTTGCTAAGCGACTTAAAGGAACAAACAGAGTATAATTCTTTGGCGGAAAGCCGATTCGAACCATGTACAATTACATTGCGGACCCATACTGTGAGATTCACTGAATATCTGTCAGTTTCCAATGCAGCGAAAGCATTGTAATTACTGTATAATATACAGAGATGCCATATCAATGAAAATATGCCGTTGATTCCATACTGCAAAATATGGTGTTTTCCGGATGTAAACAGTCAGCTGCAGACGGCCTTTCATTTTAGATTTTTCAATGCAGACACTAATAAATAGCTGTAATTTATTAAAATATGACATTTATATGCTACTGGATTACTTCTAATAATGTGAAGTGTCTGCCGCATTAATTCTGTCAGCCTCCATTCTAATAATGTGAATCTAATAATCGGAATTGAATAATCTACTTTCAGTAAATTTGGGTAATGCTTAGGGCCTAGTCGACCTTCAAAAATACCTTTAGGAACTGACCTTGAATTTTTATATTTCCTTTGGATGCACCGTCTTCGCGGCAGCCTTGTTAGTTTAAAGGGATTGCACCGGTACTTGTGCAGAATATTAATGTTAGTCAGCACTTAACTGTTGCAACAGAGCATAGTGTGGTATGTTGATAAATGCCCCCACTGGAATCATTATTTCTCTTTACAGAGAGAAAAAGCAAAAACCCAAGCAGTTAAGAAGCAGACCAGTAACACAAGTAAATGGCTCGTAGATTAACTGGGCAGAAAAACAAGTCCCAGTCTCGTCTTTTGTTTGTCTCATTTCATTTTTTGGTTTATGTATGGTGAGAGACGTGAATGAACGTCATCAAAATGTTGAATAGCATCGAAATAATCACTATTTAAGACCACACAATCCTAATCATTACTCGGAAGTCATGTAAGCATGGCGGTAAGCAGTCCGCATATCCATGCTCTCACTTTCTGTTCAGGCAGACACCTCTGAGTATTGATTCATCAGCCCATAGAGGCTATAAGGATTAGCGTTATTATTGACCTGCATAACAAATTACAGATAAAGTATATAAAGTTACAGTATATTTGTTTATCTTGGGTGCTGGTTTATTGCTGTCCGATCTGTGTAAAGCTTACTCAATAACCTACCTGAAATGAATACTCACCTACACTGCTAGTCAAAAGTTTCTGAATGCTTGTAGTTCCCTAAATTTTTGTTATGTAAAAATATGCTAGCTCTTTAATTAAAATTGCCTTTAAAGTGATTGCAGCTGAAAAAATTCTAAGTATTCTATTTTGTAATGTGTTGCGGTTGCCATGTACTTCAGACGAAGTTGACGGAGTCAGCGTTGTTTTGGCACGACATCGCATGCCGGTAATAATCGTTTCAGTGAACTGTCTGTGCAGGTTCCTCAATGCAATCCTTTTCATTTGTTCTTCTCCCACCCACTGTCCACGACTGGCTGACATAAATGTGATGCCGGGGGAACTGGTCAGCAGGATTAATTATACAGTTAACGACATGCTTTGCACGGCACCGCACTTTAAATAATGTACATTTAATATACGTATTCGTGTTTTTCTGTTAATAGAAAATATTGTAACCGTGTAATATGTCATAGAATGCGTTAGAATGTAACTGTTAGTATCGTCGAATCAATATCTTCCCTGTCAGTGCCGCTGCTAGTATTAAACCAGAAGTGGTTGATAATAAAAGAGCTGTCGTCTCCTTTGCAAAAATAACTCGCATGCTCACGACATTACATTTACTTGCGCTGCGTATGTGGGTCTGCTGCATCAAAAACATTCTGCGCCCTCTAGGTTGTGACATGACACAGGACTAACAAGGTGCCAGTGCTGTTTAAGTATGCAACAGGTCGCTCTGGCCGGCAGGTTCGATTTTGCCCAGACGACTTTTGAAGTGTGCAATCACATTTCAGGTATTTTTTTGACCTACAAATGATCTGATTGGCTGTGTAGCCAATTTGTCTGTGTCAATGAATTGCTTCATCTTTCATCAATCCATCCAGCTATCCATTTTCTATACCTGCTTGTCCTGTGTAGGGTCATGGGGTAGAAATATCCCTCCCTCATAGGGATATTTCTAGCTATGGAAAAGATCTGGGGCTAAGAGAAGTTTAACTGGGATTTGACTTTTTTAGAAGGAAGATTAGCATTGTGACTAAAATACTAGGGGTTAGGCTTAAAATACTTGGGGCTATAGCCCCGGGTGATCAGACCTAACGACACCCTTGTTCCTTCATCTTCCTTCTTCGTGAAATAGTTCAGTTAGCTTATTTTCAGTTGACATTTCTCTTTAAGCAAAAACGTTACAATATGGAGTACTCAAAAATTTCAGACCGGCAGTGCATCTAACTGACAATTTCTTCAGTTCCAAGAGCTGGTCCCGTCGCTTCTCGTCATTTCTGATGCTGCATATTCCCACATTCTTGGGGAGGCAAAGTCCTTGAATAATGTACATGTTATCTAGGCGACATTTTCAGTGCCATATTTTTAAGTCCTAAAGGAGTACTTAATTATCCAGCCATATCCAGATGCCATTATGAATTAGCCCCTATTTTTGTTCAGATTCCAGGATAAAGAAAATGCAGGTCAGTGGTTGGACTTCAATCAGAGAACGTCCTAGTTGCTGGATGTGAACAAAGCTCTTCTTTCTGGGGACATTTAGAGAGAAATACCTTGTCCGTTGAGGCCTGAAAAGAGCTTGAATCTCTTTTCAGATTATCTCATTATCTAATGGCACTATCTGATTGTTTTGCCATTCTGTTATGTAAGGATAAATAAGGTTTTGAAATACTTCAGGACTAATGCTCACTTTGCTTTTTGCTTGGGCTGAGAATTTTTTATTTTATCTTTTTTAGTTGACAGACAAAGGTGACATTAAGAAAACAAGAAGCTCCTACAAGAAGGTTAAGTGTTTTAAGCACTTTTGTACTTATCAATATTATTAGGCTAATTAAGAGTGATAGCTCAGTTCACCTGCTGCTCTATACATCTCAGTCATCATCATGTGTATCCTTTCCCTGCTTCTCCTTTTGTTACCAAACAAAATGTATGTATACTGTCATATATAAATAAGGGTGACTGAATGGGCTGCTGGTCATTTACCTGAAACGTCTCATTTGGTCAAAGTAGTAGACTTTTTAATATTAAGCAAATAATGCTTGCACGGATAGGTATATGCCTGGGGGTAAATTAAATAAATCAAAATCAGGTAATACAACCCCCCCCCCCCCCCAATAATCATGTTTCCTCCTAAAGGGGTGGAGACCTCAACCCCTCCGATGTTCTAACCAAAGTTATGGGCTTGGTTATGTGTGAGAATTTTTGTGTTTTCCTTTTGTGGTGATCACAGGTCTCAGGTGAGTTTGACTGAGAGGACTGAGTAAATGTTAAGTTTTACCTACCAGTCAATCTGCGAGTTCGGACCCAGTTCATTGATGCATCCGGCCACATATGATGTGGCTGCCAATCAAACTAAGGTTTCCTATCTCATTCAATGAGTCTATTAATCAGGCATGTAATAGACTGAATGTTCTGTTATGGTCTGTGGGTGTTCCAGATGACACAAATGAAGAGGAGAGCTCCATCATAGCAAGGAAATAGAGTTTCTCCTGAGGTAATTATATAGACCTCTATGGCTCTTTTTTAATGTCATACAACAGTCCAACACTAATTTAGAAGAGCATTACTGCACAACAGAATTGAGTTTGAAGGGTTCTATCTTACACCAATTTTCACTTTCTTGTACCCTCTGGAATTGTCTTCCATGTTTTCTTGTGCACATGTGCTGAACACAGGACTGGATAATGAGGTTAACATGAAACAAAAGAGTATATAGGGTCTAAAAACGATATGCAAAGGGGAAATGATTATGTTTAATATCTTCCAGTTAAAAAGGAACAAAGGTGATTTTAAGAACTTTGTGTTTGGAGACTACTTTACTTCAATTTCAGTCTTTTTTAAAATAAAAGTCTTTCTAAAGGTTAAAAAATGCAGTTAAGAATGTGATCCCACTTGCATTTGCGGAGGTATATTTCTGTTAAAGAACAATCACTGCAGATACGTGTATAAGCATTTTTAGTGTTCGTGGTTTTTTGTGGGCTTGGTACGAAGCCCAAAAATAGCAAATGCGCTTCTGTGTTGCCTAAACAGGGTAGACCTCTGAGACCAGGCATACGTAGCACACCGTATTGTAATTCATCAGCGAAACATCATCTGGTCCCAGGTCAACCTTCGCTTCCAGCTTTAGTGAAAGGCCTTGAAGTGGATTTTATCTGAAGAATGTGTACGCGCAATTTTTCAGATAACTCAAAATAAACGTTCTTCAGAAACAAAGTAATTAGTCTTTCATTTTTGACAAACCCAATGTACTGATTCAACTCTAAATGCTTGCTCTTACAGTATTTCTATAATATTGCTATTGCACTTGGATGACAAAGTAGTAAGGTCTGTATTAATAAGTTTGTGCTTTTAAATATCTACTTGCAGTCCTGCACGTCAGTCTGTCATTTTTTGAAGTGTAGATTTTATAGAGATTATATATTTTTCATTACTTTTTTTTTTTTTTTAAATCAGCAAAACTCAAGTTGAAATGCACTCTTTTGCTAGCTAGGCACCTTTATAATAATAAGAAAATGCTGATACACTGAATTCACTGCCATTTAAACCCTTCCAAACTTATTACATAAACTTTTCATCCCATACATCACAGAGCTTTGCCGTCCGAATAAGGGAGACATCAATACA
Source organism: Hippopotamyrus pictus (assembly GCA_026781145.1). Lineage (NCBI taxonomy): Eukaryota > Metazoa > Chordata > Actinopteri > Osteoglossiformes > Mormyridae > Hippopotamyrus > Hippopotamyrus pictus. Next base: position 12,731,700 of record JAODLC010000015.1, on the reverse strand, counting down.
TTACGTTTTCTATTTGCTTTGATCAGGATTTAAACATTCTGTGGCAGGAGGAAGCTGGGAATTCTTCGTGAGGTACATTTTTAACAATTTTCACAATTCGCAGCATAATCCTCAGCCCTCATAGTCTCTTCTTCGCACCTTAGCTCCCCTGAAAAGTGACACATGGAAGGATGGGCTTGCAGCTCATGTCTGTTCTGCAGTTTATGTGGAGATTAGAGAAACTGGTGCTAAATTTTGTGAGGATTTAAGTAGGACAGTACGAAAAGATGAAGATGGAGAGCTTGGCGATTAGCGCGAGGCGTACGGGACATTGTTCTAAGACACTGTGTGCATGTGCATCCAGGTGCATGCTGGGTATAGACTGTAGGCTGAGCTCAGGGTTGCCAACCATCCCGAAATATGGGTGATTTTGATTCGTCCCTTCAGTGAAGAAATCCCGGACAATTCGGGATGGTTGGCAACCCTAGCTGAGCTTCTGGCTCAATCAAAAGGCAGCTCTGACACGAAGGCCACCACTGTCTTCAGCTGCTTATTCGGAGCATTCACCCACACCGTGCATATGGATATACATGTCATGTACAATATCTGCTGTAGGTTTGATTTCATTTGCCAGCTTGGGAGCCTGGGAAACACAGAGACACGTGAACCTGCGAGGAAGTGGAGGCCTTGTTTAAGCATTCAGCCAGTATATACTGGATTACAAGACAAGTGGAAAATGCACATTTCAATATTCGCTTTACAAGTATTTCTTAGCAAAACTTTTTTCCCTCTTCAGTACTTCTTGTTATTTTCAAAAAGCATTAATTCATTATCAGGCACGCTTCATGAGTGGTTGGGTACAGTGTGCCTGCTTTTGAGTCATATTTAATTATTGTATAAGATATCAAGTGGCAATGCAAGTAATATAAATAAGAAAATATATTTGTAAGCTAACAATGTGTCGTGACCAGTGGGATGAAGCATGTGGCAGCAGACATGAACAAGCAAAATGCACTTTATTAAACTAAAAAGGGGAAAATGGCAAGTCAACAGAATGACAAGGGATCTGAATGGGGAGAACAAGATAAGGCAGGACACTGGCAACATGGGAGTACAACATTAATGAGAGATCCACTGGCCTGGGAAGGACTTAAATACTAGACTAACGAGGGAGCAAACAGGAGGCAGCTGGGATTGCTTAACAAAAGGGTTGGAACAAGTGGTAAGACAAACAAGCTCCAGGTGTGTTTTGTTAGAGCCACGCCAGGGAGGAGACAGGAGGGGCAGATAGGCAGATTGTGACACAATGGCTATAAATATTGTAGTTGCAAAATAGCTATGTGAGAAATCTGGAGTTACAGGATATGGACGGCTATGAGAGGAAGCTGAAGGTTGACAGTGGCTAGGAAAGATTAAGGTAAAGCAGTGTTTCCCAATAATCTGGTCCTCGGGGATCCACGTTGTCCATGTTTTTGCTCCCTCCCAGCTCCCAGAAAAATGTGGACTGTCTGTGGGTCACCAAGGACTGGACTGGGAAACACTGAGCTAAAGGATCTGGATGGCTAGAAGGAGGAGACTGAAGCCACATGGTCAGAATAGTTATGGAAAAAATTAAGCTGAAGCTGCATGTTGGAATGGCTATGAGAGATGTTTCTGGGTTGGGGGGTCTGCAAGAGGGTGATTACCAATAAATACTTGATGAACTGTAGTGAGATCATCCCAACAGGCTGTTCATGCAAGAATTTTACCTGTGCCTGAAATCACATGAACAGTACAAGAGCATGCGTGACTAAACTATTAGACCCAGTACTGAACATATGCGGAGCCTTATTATACTGCATTAATGCATGCACATCGGTAACCATGACTAGAAATTATCTCTTAGTTGAGTATTTTAGTCGTTTTGCGGCTAAAACCACAAAACCATTCTGAGCTCCAGCAGCTGGTTAGGAACCTTGGTTTAATATGCGTTGCATAATTTTCAAGCTCAAAATCACTTCTTTTTGAAAGATTTCTCCAATTTTTGATTTATAGATTGTGCTAATAAAAGGAAAAAGTGGAAAATTGCTTGTAATTTCAATTGAGTGGAAGTGTCATAAATGCATCAATGAGATGGATGTTAAGACTTGTGGAATATTTCATTGACTGTACATACATTATGCTCTGAAAAAGTGTGGGCTAGCTATGTAATGCAGTTTGAGTTATATCTCTTGAAACAGTTTCTTAATTCCAACAAGTATATTTTTGTGATTTGACTAATTGACATCAGTCACTGTATATTGATGACAGATAATAATGATTCTCACTACCCTTGGAAAATTACAGCTATTCATCCTACTGTTCATAAAGAAGCTAATCTTGCTGGTATAAGTTATTCCATTAATTATACAGTTGCTTGTTTGTGTTTTGCTTCTTAAGACTGATCCATAGCCACAGACAAATAACTCTCCATCAGTGAATTTTTCATCCCATCTCAAATTTAGATTTCATTTATAGCTTTGGCCTCTGTTGCGAACACAGATTTGTACCAACTTATAATTATCTACGATATACAGTTTGCCTCAATTTAATATATAAAAATCCATAATGAAGACTCATGTGAATTAATACTGACATACATCTGCATTCTTTGACATGCTGTCGCCCGTTTGGTGGGAACAGGTTTTAAACAATGGCACTATTTCTTTCATGAGCTTTACTCTCCGTAAAGGCTGACATAATTCTTATAAACCCATTGGTTTAATGGGCGTCCTGATTGAATTTCTGCCAGCATTTCCATTACTCTCAGCAGTTTTATGTTAAAGGTATGGTTATCATGGTAGGATTATCACACACTATAGAGCTATGAATTGTTTAAGCCCAGGACCATTAAAATATGACACAAGTGTCCTTAAAAACTGTATGATATAGATGACTGGGGAAAAAATGTTAGTCTTATTTTTCTAAGCAGGTTTTCTTTTATTATTATTTTTTAATGTTTTAATACCTGCGATGGGCTGGCCCCCTGTCCAGGGTTGTTCCCTGCCTCGTGCCCGTTGCTTCCGGGATAGGCTCCGGACC
>JAODLC010000015.1:12682584-12728561 GCA_026781145.1 Hippopotamyrus pictus | reverse complement strand
CCCTGTGTGTGTGTGTGTGTGTGTGTGGGGGGGGGGGGGGGTCATGTATACGTTATATTGTGAAGACCAAATGAAAACCTGTTGTGGGTACCATTGTTTTGGTACTAGTATTACAACATTAAAAAATAATAATAAAAGAAAACCTGCTTAGAAAAATAAGATTAACATTTTTCCCCAGTCATCTATATCATACAATTTTTAAGGACACTTGTGTCATATTTTAATGGTACTGGGCTTAAACAATTCATAGCTCTGTAGTGTGTGATAATCCTACCATTGTTTTGGTACCCACGAGGGAAACTCAATTTTATAAACATCTGTGACTGCAATAAAAAAACACTAAAAAGTCTTCTATTTTGTTTGGTAATTCATGGTTAAGGTTATCATTGCTGTGGTTAGGGATTTGCCCAAAGAAATGAATGGATCGTCTCCAAAAATATATGGATACAAATGTGTGTGTGTGTGTGTGTGTGTGTGTGTGTGTGTGTGACAGCGAGAGAGAGAGAGATACAGTAGAGAGAGTTTGTCCATCTGGATCTCTTTTAGAGACTCGGTCTCTGTGGCTTGCTTGTAACATCCCAGTAGTGTTGCCATTGCCAGCTCAATTATGCCACACTGGTATCACTCTGCTCACTGAGGCTGGTTTGGTATCATTTGGCTCTTTAAAGCTGTGTCCAGCTGCACAGTGAATTACTGTTGACATCCCCAGCTGACTGAAGCTGCGTTGGTATCATCAGCTCTCCAAATCAATGTTAAAGCTGTGCTGATTTACATGCTCACTGGAGATACGTCGACACCCCCCACCCCCAACCCCAATTGGATGTTAAAAAACAGATGTTAAAGCCGTGATGATTCCCCAGTTCGTTGGCGCTACGTTGGAGCTCACCAGCTCTCCAAACCAGTAATGAGGTTGTGTTGATTCGCCAACTCTCTGAAGCTGTGTTGGAATCGCCAGTTACCAACCCCGGGGTGAACATTCAGAGGGGACACGTGTACCGCTCACAATGCCAGGTGCATGGCAGCCTGACATTTCTATTATAACACCCAGCAGATTATTTATTTTCTCCTGCATTGTCTTCCATTTCTGTCTGTTCTTATCTGCTTTTATATTCCCACTCATTTGCCTTGACCTTGCTTACTTTCTGGAGTTGTTTTTCAACCATGCAGAATAAAATCTTGGATAAAAAAAGAAAAAAACACTCCAGTGTTTTGCTCTTCATCTGCTGAATTGAGCAGATTTCATGGCAAGAGGTTAAAGACCATTTTATGTTAATAAGCTGACAAACAGATTTTGCATAACATATAAAACACTGCATGTGCATATTTATATTTGCATGAAGCAGAGAAAATGTCGTGTAGTTGTTGGAGAATCAGCATTACTAGCATATAAGGTGCATCCTGTTTGTTATAACAAATTTGCCTTTATAATAATCGTGCCCAGTTGTGATGGCTTTGTATTGTAACCATATGTTCATAGACGTCATATGACCTTCACATTTCACTTTGGGATTGTGGCACCATGGAAAGATTAACTGATGTCACCAGCAATGACATTACATCATTTTCTTTACCACTGTACAGTATGTGTGTGTGTGTGCATGTGCATGGCTATATATATAAATATATATGTGTGTGTGTGTGTGTGTGTGCATATGGTTCCTAGAAAATCTTTTTTTCTGTCAACTTTTCAGTTAGTCTGATACCATCTCAGATAGAAGCTGAACACCTCCATGTCATTTTGCTGACATGACAACTGCCAGTCTTTATGTTCTCCTTTGGATTTCTGAGATAATGCTTTTCATCAGTGGAGGTCTGCTTCACTGAAAGTCAAGACTTGATTACAATTTTCAGTTAGGTGTCTAGAATATTGGCTAGTCAATAAGAATGCAGGACCAGGACTGAGGTGCTCTATAATAAAAGCTTAATTGTGCCTTCAGGCATTAAACTGAAGGAGATGCTCAGCTAATGAGCGTTTACGACATGTCGCAGTTATCGACTTGCGGGTATTTCGGAAGTGTACAGCCGGAAATACCATTAGATATTTAGTAAAGTTTCTGAACTCGCATAGAAGTTAAGTTTAAAACGACAAATGTGCAAACTCAGGAATGTAATTACAACAGCCCCAAACAAGAGAATTAAAATTCAGCTTCTGTGTGTCAGGGGACCCATGATCTAGTTACACAGTGCTATAGAGCTGTGTTTACACTAAATTACAACATTTATAATTTTACCAGATGTATTAAAGGGCCCCGGATTTAACAGTTGGATTTCATTCATCCTTCTCAGGCCTAATATTTGCAAAAACTCATTTAAAAAGGTCCTCAGTGTTTTATATAAAACGTCAGTTTTAATACACTTTGAATAGAAGATTAAATCACCATTTAAGCTCGCTGCTCCATCTCTAACCACATTCAATAAAATTTAATCTTCTCAATTATTTTATCCAAACTATATTATGTTCAGGAATTAGTGTGTACCCACATCATCTATAAAATAATAGCAAAAATGATGGTTAGCTTCTCTTCACCATGCAGAGGAGACGAGGAGTGCCTTAAAAGTGTCACGCTTGCACGCGGGCGAGCACACAAGTGGCAGGTGCCTTCCGGGGCGCACGATGTAAACGCGTGTGACAGACGAGTGAAATGCAATGAAGCTTGCAGACAGTGTGTAATCGACCATCCCAAATCCAATGTGAATGTTTGTTAACCGTACAAACAAAATAAAACACCTTCTCCTGAATGAACAGCCGTATTATTTAGTTAGCGACTATATTTAGTTTACTATTTAGTTTGTGCCAATTTTTTAAAAAATAGGCCAAGCCACAAAATGTGAATTATTCTTACCTACCCTGTCCTAATCTAAATGTCACCCTATTTCCGTTATCCAGGCTTTTATACTGTGTGTGTGGCTTCGGTTTATATTACTTTGTGGGGACCAAATGTCCTCCACAATTTAATAAAAACCTGTTTTTTATGTTGTGGGGACCATTTTCAGGTCCCCACAAAGATCTGTGAATGCAATCAAAAAAGTAAAAATGCGTATATGTAAGTGTGTAATTCCCCACTTTATTTAAAAGCATAGTAAAAGCTTAATTCATTTGCACTCCCTGATTCTCCTTTCTGAAACCATTGCTTCCCAGTGTTCAGTACAATAAGCAGAGAACCACACTGTGGAACCCGGATCCTGATGATATAACATCATCCTAAAATTAATTGTGTAAATTCCCGTTTGCACGTGCTTGTGTTTATGTGCAAGGCCAACAGGTCAAGGAAAATGACAAGGATATGCTGTCCCTCGCACTTAAACTTTAACCCAGCTATCAGACAGAAACACGGTCCTGCTCAGTCTCAGATAATGGATCCCTTTCATTAAAAGAATGAAATTAACATAACTCAAACCTACTGTGTAAGGTAGCTATCAGAAATAAGGCGTAACACCTTCTGTCTTCACTATTCATTTAGATTAAGCATTTGTTGGGGTTCAGGTTTACTGCCCAGAATAAATCCACAACGGCAGTGGGGTCGCTAGTTCCTAAACGACTACAAGATCTAAATTAATTTAATGCATAACATTAAATCTGAATAAAGAAGAGGCAGGGAAATCAAAGTTTTTACAGGATGCCCTTAGGATACAGCTAAAGGTAAAAATGCTCTGCTCTAATACAAGAGAGCAGGAAGATTAAGCAAAGGAAGAAAAAAAAGATTAAAGAAATTGTCTTCTGACTGATAATAATCTCGAAAGACAAGAAATTGAAGATGAAAAGACAGACGGGGTGTGAGGACTGTGAAGACGAAAAGAATGGTGAGCAAGGTCTGCCGGGGCCAGCCTTTCAGAGGCCTGCATTATCAGGAGGTCAGGATGGGATGTGAGGGGCAGGGATGTGGCTGAGCCATGGAAACCCAGCATGTATTGAAAAAATACGGAGTGATGTGAGTGGGGTTCACATCCCATGTGTGTCCGTCCATTCCTCCATCTGTCCATCTTCCATAACCGCTTGTTGAATACAAGGTGGCACTGAGCCTGCAGGCTACCCCAGGCAGTGCAGGGTTCCTGGCTGCGGACTTCCTGGATGGGACATGCGACGTCCATCTAATCCCTTGAAACTCTTTGTTTCGTTTGCAGAATCATATTTCACTGTTCAAAGCCGAAACTGTTAGTCATCAATCATCCTGGAACATTTTTTTTTGCCCCGTGTTGGAGATATTGAGATATGCCCGTCAAACCTGCAGCCCGTTTCATTCTCACAAATCAACCATCAGTGATGTCATCTGATTTGTAGGCCGTCAGCGGGGAAAGTCAAAACTCCAGACAAGCGCGCCTCTTGGAGTTTCTCCTCCCCAAATGCGCTCTCTCATGCTGCTTCATACAGACACGATTCTCCAAATATGTTCGTGTGTCTAACCCTAATGTAGACCTGCAGTCAAATGATGAATTGTTACATCTTTAGCTGTTTACTACTGAGTACCAGTCAAATGAACGTAAAGGTTATTGATATGTTTAGTCTCAATTACCACACTTAGTTTCCTACTTGTGCAGAACAAAATATATGTGCAAATAAAATTAGATAAAAATAGAACTTTATCTAATGTTACATAGGGTCACCAGACCACCTCTTTTTCACATACTTGTCCTCCTTTTTGGGACCTAAAATGCCTGAAATGTCCTGGATTTCATTTTGTTTCATGTTGACATTTGCTTTTTACAGTCAATATACTTTCTGTATGCATATCTGCGTCACTTTGACGCCTCTCTTTGCGTCCTACTCATGGTGTCCTCTTTTTTGCAAAGCAAAATATGGTCAGCCTAATGTTACAAATCCCCAAAGTCATTGGCATGCAGCACCCAAAGCTATTCCACACTCAGGAGATTGCGTCCATTACTGCAGTCTTGTCATATTCGTGCTGCCCCCTGCTGGTTGTTTTTACACATAAAACACGAGAGACGTGTCACCTCTTGTACTACCACTAAAAACTTTTCTGTCTTTTATTTTACCACAGTTGAAAAATTCAGTGTAAAATGTAATGATTTAATTTAGCCGTCTTCTAGACAAGTAGAGATGAAGGCTTTACACTGTGGAAATTGCATGCTTCCTGTATTGACGCTATGCGCCATTAACTGAACTACAGAAACAGAAAATAGATTACAGAAGTGTTGACTTATCATGTATGTGTCGTTATTGATTGCAGGTTGAATTGGCAATGCTATAAACCTTTCACTTTTAACAGGCAGTTTTACAGCCTGACCATAAGATTATTAGGTTTTGTATATCTTTTTTTCCCATCTTATTTTACTACCGATAGTAATTTAATCTTCTCTTTGTGGGTTTTTTTTTGTTTCTGTGCATTTTTGCTTATATCAAAAGAAGAAACCATTTTAAGAAACGGAAGCATGATTCCCAGCTATATAAATGCAATCTCCAGCTTCGGTGTACACCAAGCACAATTCTGCGGAAAGCCCTAATGAAAACAAGAACAGATTTATTGCTTTTTACTCAGGAAGCTCAGGAAGCAGAGTACTGTGTGCTTCAGGGTGTCATCCACAAATAAACAGCGCTGCAATTTTCCTAAGTGGCTGTACTAGTGGATCAGGATAAATCCGGGTCTTTTGGGAAAACCATTCCAAACGGCTATTTTAAGATCTGTCTCAGCAAATTGAAAATAATATATGAACTGATCTTTTTGTTAGTCCGCGTGTGCTTTCCAATGAAGGCAAACAAAATGGTAATCTCTCTCTGTGTATGGCAGATTTATCCTGACTGAAAAGGCCTATCATTCACAATATCTGCTTTTCAAGGATTGTACGGCTTTGAGGGCGATGATGTCATGCCTCGTGGCAGATGAAGTCGCAGTGCCACAGCTCGATCATCGCATGCTTCTCATAAAGGCTATGCGCTCCTCTCTAATATGTGTGAGCTTCTGCTCTGGGTTTTCCCAAACTCTCCATAGAAAATTCACTAAGAAAAGAACCTTGAAACAGAATGTTTCATTTTCTGGATTATTATTGGATGGTCACATCGCCGATTGAAAAAGAAATCCTAGCTATCAGTTCATTTGATGTTGACATTTAAAGTAGAAATCAAATCAAATCGAACATCATAAATGTATTCCTGCAATAGAACTCAAACAAGCCATCAAAAGAAATTCACAATAACTGTTTATTCCATGCCAATAAATATCTCAGACCAATCCCATTAAATAGGCTTTCCTGTCATTAGAATTAAAGATTAGTGTGTGAAAAGGCTATTTAGAAGGTCGTCTCTGGCCTCTCAGTGTCAAGTTCACTCTGTCGGGCTCTCGCGATGTTTGCCGTTAAATTGATGCTTCTGGCTCAGGACTTCTGATATCACTCCAGAATGCCAATAGATCACACTGGACACAACATGTCCAGCGTGGCTGCAGTCTACTGCCCCCGGAGGCTTTGAACAGCACTGGAGCTAATCACTTTATTGAACACAGAGACTGAAAAAATACCCGCAAAGGACCCTGGAGCGCAGATAGGACACATAAATTAATTAGAATCAACTACAGGGCCATATTCCATATTACATTAATTTAATCTCTGTTTTTGTGTTCTTGTTGCTCATGCCTTGTCTCAGGCATTTTTCAGTTTGCAAATAGTCCCTGAAGCTAAAGAGTGGCAGTTCATTTGGAATGAATTTGATGTTGCATTGTTTGAGATGTTTTTTTCCTGAAGGAGCATTCAAAGTAATACATGTATAGAGTGTATGGAAGTCATATTACTGAGATGGGGTATGTGTGTGTGTGTGTGTGTGTGTGTGGGGGGGGGGGTATGTATATCTTACATTGTGGAGACCAAGTGTCCCCATAATATGATAAAATCCTGTTATTTTGATGTTGTGGGGGCCATGTTTTCAATCCCCACAAGGGGAAACTCAATTTTATTGAAAAGAAACTGAAATTGAAATTTTGTATGGTTAAGGTTTGGGCTGGGTAGGGGTTAAGATTGTGATTAGGGATTAGGGATTTACCCACAGAAATGAATGGAGAGTCCCCACCAAGATGCAGTTACAAACCTGTGTGCATGCGTGCGTGTGTGTGTGTGCGTGTGCTTGCATGACACTTGTACAGACGCTCCTCTACTTACGAACTTTCAACTTACAAACTTTCAGACATACGAAGTCCAAATTGTGATCATTAGGCTCCCGTTTCCTGTCCACAACATTTTTTTTTTCTGCGCGCCAATTCCGCCTAGTACGACTTCTGGCCGCTACTCCCACCATGCAGCAGTGTAGTGTGCGTACTCCCAGAATCCCAGTTCTTTGTACTTGTGTATACCCTTAAAATTATGTTGAATAATGACTTACGAACATTTCAAGTTACGGACGGCCGTTCGGAACTAATCTTATTCATAAGTAGAGGAGCGTCTGTATGTTTTCCCTATATGATGTGGGTTTTTCTCTTTGCCTAATGTAGTCCAGCGATGCGAGCTCATTCGAGTTGGTGTCTCCTGCCTATAGTGTATGCGTGTGGCGTCCTGTCCAAGGTGTTCTCATGCCTTGTGCTCTATGCTACCTGGGAAGGATCAAAGCCCGTTTCTCTGACCATGTAGTGGGTATGTGCATGGAGATGAATGGATTGTTGGATGGAGAAAGACAACTGGTCATTTTTTTGTTTGGAGAACCTTTATACTGTTGAGGTTTTAACTAAGCACTTAATGAGCCAATCGTAACTTTTTTTCTACCTTTTTAATTAGCTGTTTTTCAGGGGTTTTATTATAATTACAATTATTATTATTATTTCTATTATTATTAATAATAATAATAATAAGAAGAAGAAGAATGTGTATTAAAATGAGTATTTTTCACAGTAAACGATTAATTAGATTATATTATTCAACTTTGGTTTTCATAACAATGTTAGGACAGATTAATTAACTTGAATTGCTTAAACCTAATCAAATTAGTCTTTAGATCTTACTCTTATTTGGAAATACTGCCCCTTTCCTGCAGTTAATGGAACATTTGGTGGTGGACTTCAATGTGTGTGAAGGATAGGACAGCAGGGATCTGAAGTAATTTATTCAGCTCCATCATGAGATGGCTGAGATCCTCTCTAATAGCATAAAAGCTCAGCAAAATGTACGAGAAGGAGAAGGCTGGTGAATGATAAGCAGCCAAAAGGAATGGTTTGTATTTATGCTCTGAACTCTGTAGAACATTCAAGTGTATAGTTCCAGAACTTTAATGTGGCATTACAGAGGTCATTCTCTAGTATAATGCCATCAAAAGTTTTACTATTGATGATCCTTTTTTATTGTATATTTGAGACCATGACAACAAAAGAACACATGGATGACCTTATAATATAATTTAAAAACAGTATTAAAAATCAATTGTGTTACTGCTTAGTGGTTCAGTCTTAATAAAATAACAGTATAATTCCAGAGTATTCTTCCAGAAAATGGTAGTATAAAAGATTTGTCATTGATAGCTGAGAATTATTTTTTCGCTGAATAATCATAACTTAATAAATGTACAGCACTTAGCTGGCTGTTGCATACCTATAATTATGAATGTCATATGAAACACCTGAATGCCTGGTGTTAGTGCTAGGCACTTGAACACTATGATTATATATCATGAATAAAGTAATCTGAAACAATGGCGAAGCTTGTCTGAGGTCCTGATTTAAGTGCATTTTCTGGGTTTAGCCTCTTTTCTATTGACTGCAGTAATTACTAAATGAGGAGGAGCATTGACTGGCCAACATTTGGGTTTCTATTTGTCTTCAATGAACTCGGCTTCAACGTTTCTTCAATCTCAGCACGATTCCACGTCATTTATCTCTCTGTTAGTGTGTGCGGACTGTGATTTCATGCCCAGAAAGTGAAAACCGGCCATATAAACACCTCATGTCTCCTGGCTTTTTGTGTACTGGGCAGGAAGGGGAACCTCTGAGAGTTCCAGGGACACATCTGAATGTGTCCTCCACAGACCGGGCCGGCCTCAGCCCTGCTTCTGAATCAGAGCCGCTCGTCTCCGCAAACTGCTGCCTCTGGAATTCAGGGAAATAATAAAATAAAGGCTGACACATTACCCTGGGGGGGCAGGTTACGTTTGAAAGAGGAGAGCTCTGTTTGTCATGATGAAATCACTGAGATAAATTGTCTGCTTCTTCCTCTGATACAACACGTCTGTCTCTCAGATGGGGCCCTGCTCTTGTCCTCAGTGGTGACTTTGTGTCAATGAATTTATCAGATGACTGGAGGTCCTTCAGAGCATTTTGAGACCATGACAACAGAAGAGCACGTGGATGAGCAGAGAGGCAGCGTCAAGGAAGAGTGGGTCAGCGCTGAGGTGGAAGGTTCGTCTGCAATTCTTTATCCTTCCTTTACTGCATTTCTGGCTAACTGTAAGTGTTTCATTTAGTATATCACTCCTTCTGTGTTTTCTGAAACATTCTGGAAGCTTTCTATCAAACAGATATACATGGCAAAACTGGCTTATAGGCCAATGGCGCAGATTTGTAATAGTTATTCTGGTGTTTTGTAATTGTAGGAGAATCATTTTTGTCTTGTTTAACTTCATATTATTAAGCTTTTTCACTGCAATTTTTTATTTAATTATTTTTAGTATTGTCCATGTTGGAAGTAAAAAAAATTGTATAGACCACACGCATAATCATTCTATAGTCTCAAAGGTTCCTGGTGTTAGGTTAAAACAAACAAAAAAAAATTATAATTATATGTACTTCAAAACTAGTCTCTTATACATGATTAGTTGTTGGTTAATCTGGTTTATTGAAGCAAGATGGTCATTGTGAATTTAAAAAGTATTTTTTTATTCAAATAGCAAATCCTACATAACTCTCCTGACAGATTATTAAATGGCATTTTTAACTGTAAAGTAGGCATAATTTAATGGTCATGAAAATGTGTGATAAACACATCACACGTTCTGACTACAGCCTTGCCAGTAATAGCCTAGGTGAACTTTGAACCCAACTTGTGTGCTTCTGAGCATGAAAGGTAAAGCCAGACCTGACCCATAATGCCAGCCGTTAGTGTGGAGGCATGTTGTTTGTTAGTGTGAGCACCAGAATAAGCATTTGGACAGGCTGTTTCCGGGATGTTCTCTGCCACAGGGATACAGCACTGCAAATCCCCGATGGAGTTTTGTGGGGAATGTTGCTACACTCCAGCTGCAACAGCTTGGATTGGGATTCGGAAGCTGAACAGGGACTAATGTGTGTTCTTCTGGCTGAGCCTGAAAGTTCTCAGAACTTTGTTGCTGATGTCAGTCCACAAACCTGTCCAAGTATTCCTTACGAAGCAAGAATTACAGACAGGTTCTGTTACAGAACATGTTTTTTTAATTCAAGTCTGCATTTGCTGATGAATCGGCCTGTTAAGCATAACCCATAAATCAAGGTTTTAATTATATTCTCTCTGAGAATACCAGGAATGGTTTCCCACTCAGAATATGATGCACAGTTATTGTATGCCTCAGCTGACATCGTCAATACACAAGTGTATAATTAAGGCCAATTCAGGAAACAGCTTTTATGAAGAAGAGTTTATGAGAAGTAAATCAGTCTATTATCTTTTATTAAGTAAAAATGTCCCCCATATCTACCACGCTTGTGTGGTGAGCAAATTGTGTGTGTACTTATTTATATATAGATATACAACTGCATAAATAATTAAAAAGTCCACTAGAATAAGGTCCTGAAGCTCCAAGCAGACAGGAAAACCATACATATTGCAAGATGTTACATCAGCACAGCCCTGACTGTGACATTATTTGTGAGCTTCCATAGAGGGAGACCGGAGAAAATGTCTCAAAATCTGTTTGAGAGAAAGACATCGGTGTCCGTATAAGCAAATCTAAATCTCACGGTCTTCCACCGTAAAGTGACTGGCATACATTAAGACCACTGGGCAGGCGGACTGTGTTTGCTGTGAAAGGAGCTAAAATCCTAGCATGGTGTCACATGCAGGAAGGATCTGGAGACAGAGGAATCCGTTTAGTCCCCAGAGGGGGGTGTTTATTCACAGTGCGGCAGAGGTGGTGGTGGGGGGGGGGGGGGGGGGNNNNGGGGGGGGGGGGGGGAAGTCTATGCAAGCCAGGGCTGCATCGGGTTTTTGGCGAGAAGGTCCGGGCAGGTCAGTCAAAGCAGAGCTTCTCTCTCATGTTGCCTTAGTTTGGGAAGATTCTATACCGGCGTTCCTCTGGGACCCCTAGACGGTCCACGTCTTTGCAGAAATGCAGACCGTCTGGCAGGGAGTTGGAAGGGGAGCAGAAACGTGGACCATCTGCGGGTGCCCGAGGAACGAGTAGAGAAACACCGCTCTGTACAGCTCCGCAGAGAGCCAGCTCGATTGTCAGTGTTGCCTGGGTGCTGCCTGGCCTCGTTCCTGCCCCCGTCCCAGAACGGTGACGGACCTCCTGACGTCGTCATGCTGGGTTTTGGTATGGCATGGGTGTTAGCACTCTCCCGACGGACATATGCCACTGCGCATGACCCACTGCGCATGACCCACTGCGCATGACCTAAGCCGAGGCCTCAGTCTATGTAGGGTCGACAAAGAACCAGACAAAAAGACATTGTCCAATGCCACGTGTGCAACAGGCATAAAAGAATGCAAATACATCTTCACCAGATCCACGGGGGAATGTTGTTTTGATGGACCAGTGCACAGTTGGCCCCAGACGGGAATATTTTTACCTTAGATTAATAGAAGACTGATTGAATGCTAGGATTAATAATTAAAGTGACCTTAAATTTATGGTGTTGCTTATCTTTCCCACTGGTATGCAAGAAGGCTGCAGGAATTTCAGTTCCTCTTTTTTGTTACCTAATAATTTCCTCCTATTTTGCTGCATGATTTACTTTGCATTTAACTATATTTCTGATGAACTTAACGTTTTCATTTCTCTGTGCCTTCCTGACCAGTTAGACTTATAAAATTCAACAGCGCCTCAGTATAAGCATAACAGTATCTCTGGCAGACAGTGTTTCATTCAGAACTCTTTGCAATCACATCTCATACATCATTATTCTGGACAGGATCACAGATGAAATGACGCCCTATATCGTACAAATCATTATTTTAATCAGTGGCATTCATCTGTTCAATCTCTGATGTTTTTTTTCGCTTTATAAATTCTCAATGACAGTTAAAGATCATATAAACATACAACACGGTAAAGCATTTGAATGTGGTGTTACAGTACTGCAAAATATAAATGCTACTGGTTTTTCCGTTTTTGAATCTCGCTGCATGTTCATCTTCGTAAGTCACCCAAACTTGGCTGGGGGGGGGGTGGTGACTCCTCCCTTGTGTATTTCCTTTTATGCCCTCCCCTAATTCACACGAGCCCCTGGCTGAAATGATAAAGTGGGAAACAATGCCGAAGTAACTCAGTAGTCAGGGTGGCAAGGAGTGAAACTAGGAGATAGAGAAAGGCGTAATTCATTTTGTTAATTGTTGAGATTATCGCCAGTTTTGCTCCGGTTGTTGGTGATGGCGGACGGCCTGTCCTTTTAGGCGGCACAATGCGGCTGCTCTTAAGCTTTCATTGTTCTCTTTAAAGGGCACTTTACGGCGATAAGGATCAGCAGTTTTTGTTCTTCGATGAAAATATGAAAATGGAAGAAAAAAAGGCTTCCATTTTTCTAGCTTTTCATCGTTTGTTTGGACGCTGACAAGCAGAGCAGCGTGTTTATCAGCCTTGCAGTGAGACATGAGAAACATATTATAAAGTTAAGCTGCATGCATTTCTTTTCATAATGCATTGGTTGCTTCTTTTCTACTCTATTATTTGCAGTATTTATATTGCAGATATGTGTCTTAGGAAGACAAATTGAATGATGTTTAGATTGTCTTCACATTGGTGGAAAAGTAGGATATTATGTCAGTCAAAGCGTATTAGCTAACCATTTCAAAATCTCTGCTAAAGTCACCCCAGGATTTGCAGCAACCATACGATATACCCGTGTGTTTCTTTCACTTGACCACTAGAACACCTCATATGGTTAATCAATACCTCATTGACTTTTTTTAACTAATTAAATGAATTAATTGACCTGGCGGTGAAATGTAATGAATACATGGAAGGGCTGAAGTGTCCCTGAGGAGATGAAATACATGAGTAGATTGGACGGTTACTGGAAAATGCTGGGGTGACGTTAGGGGGGGGGGGTTTAAAATGGCCAAGCTAACACATTTTGACAAACATAAAATCATAGTTTACACCAACATAAAGATAATTTAAACAATTTTCTCTGGCAGCTTAAGACTTCTGCACAGTACTGTGTATATATAGTAAACCAATGCTAAAAATAGCAATAAGCTTATATCCTTCTTGTGTGTGGTACTTACAGTAAGGCTAATGCTAAGCTAAGGCGTCGCATAATTGAATCCAAACCAAATAATAATCGAACCTGAAAAAAAACTCGACTCTGTCACGGTGCTTTCTGTAAGGATGAAGTGGTGAACCAGCGTTTCATGGGTCTATAAATTGTGAGCGTGCAGCATACAGTCCTCCTGGAAAAATTTGACTTGCATCCGAGATATTTCCATATGGGGCAAAAGATGGGGGGGACATGTGGTTTGAATCTGTGTTCTTTAGCCACTGGCAAAACAGAGCTTTGTCCTGAAAGTCTCAAATAAGCATTATCATAACATCAAGATCCTTTGATTAACTGCCGCGGTAATGGGGGTTAATCGCAGCCTTATAGATGACCTACGCCTGGCAAATCTTTTCTAATTTAACAGTTATTTATGATCCTTATAATAACCAATCTAGTGGTTATTTACGACCTTTACAATATCTAATCTAGTACTTCTTTAGTATAATGAACTTTAGGAGTTTCTGCACAGGGACAGAGAGAAATCTATATTATGGGCATTAGAGACTATATTACTTAATGTAGTTTACTTAATGTAATTTTGTTTGTTCTGTTATAAATGTGAATTAATTTTTTGGGTCGATATGTTATTGCAAACCTTTTTATTGGTTTAAGCTGCACAGACAAAATTGCAGAAAAATATGGCTGCAGCCCAGTAGTAAGGCTAAAGAAACTACTGCTATGAAGAAAAGATATACTCACTTGTTAAAATGTCGTGCCCCATTCAGATCTATTTTCTTCGAAATCACGTTGATCCGTTTCAGCCGCATGACTTCCAGTTCCCACGATTGCCTCTCGCCATTGCTGTGGACTGTTGACTGTAACCTTGTGACCATGACTGTATACATGGTTATTTTTGTTTGCTGTCAGCCGGACATGGGAGCTGTCAGGTACATGTGACTATTCAAAGGCCTAGTGTGTCCGCTATTTACAGTGCATGTTCTGAAAAGGCCCAGCTTATTCCCGTACTCCATGTTCAGTGCTCTGTAGTCATGACAATATGAACACTAAGGCAGCAAAGGGGTCACATAGGGTGATCTTTGGCTGTAATGGAAAATAAAGCAAATGCCATGCTTTACACTTTTCTCATTTTGAGCTGAACTACATCTGGTCTGAGTCTTGAGTCTTCAGTGTCCAAGCAGTGACAGCTAAGGCTTGGTGTGACACCCCAGACCGTCCCATGATTCCGGCATCATGTGAAAGAGCTAAGGTTCAGTAGCTGAATTACATTTAACCTTTCGGTTTAGTCCATGACTGTACCATTGAGTCTGATAATGTTGTACAGTGCGCTTTGATAATTCAACACTCATGGACTTGTAAGGGCAGCAAACTGATTCGTTTCATTCTGTTCATTTCCACCCACAGACCATTGTGACGCTGCTTTCCGCTCGTCGCAGTTACCCTGTGCTGTAATTCATGGAAATTCATCCCATGAAACCGTAACAGTCCAAAAAGGACCGCTTTGCCAAAAGTGGACTCAAAATAAAAGTTTTATTCAGGAACCAACAGAATCCACCAAAGTTTCCTATGGGGGCAAGACATCATATCATTTCTCTTCACAATTTAGTCTGGAATGTTCCAATAATAAACTGTATCAGTGAGGAATCTGGGAGCAGTTCTTCTGAGCAGTCCCACTGCGACTCACGGACGCTAGGCCTAGAAAATCTAACAGAAGCAGCTTCTGAACACCCTGTGAATGGCTTATTCTTCCACAGCTCCGCCCCGCAGTCTTCGGGGGGCGCCACTGCACATCAGGGGGCTATTTCGGTTTAGGGACCAATGAATCACTTGGGTCTTCAAGAGATCTGTGGCCTTTCACTCTCGTTCACCAGGTCACAGCCTTGTTCATATGCAATGAGTTCCTTCACATCAATAGCCGTTTACTCGTGTTTCATGTCAGCAAGCATGTGGTCTTGTCATGACGTCATAGTCAAGTAAGGACAGGGCCACCTTCAGGTTGATATCTGATCGAGCCTGACCGTGAAACGCAATCTCACTACACCAAAAGTTCAAAAAGCCAATAACAAACACAAACAAAACCACAGGAAATACTTCCTGTGTCATTGCTAACACTGTCCAGGGCTCAGAGTCGAAGGATGTAGTAGCAACTCATGTGACTCCCAAGCTGCAGGGGTCAAAGGTCACTGTCCTCCCAGGGCAGATCTTGCAGTTCCTAATCCTCAGTGCTTTTGGAGACAATTCAAAGGGAGTAACTAATAAGTGACTAATAAACCCATGAAACACATTTTTTTTTGTTTGTTTGTTTATGGAAAACATTTTGCTGTCTTGCCAGAGGGTCTCGTCAACACAAAAAATGCATGACACACGCTTACTGGGCGTGTAATGAGATGCAGGAGTTGACCAGCTGGACAGCCCGGCATTGCATGTGTGAGGTCAGAGGCCTCGATTCAGTACTTGGAGTGTCAGAGACATGCCCTTACGCTGTCTTGTGATGGTGTGGTCTTGTGGACTTTGGATGTTCTTCCACACCTAACAGAAACAGGGGTCATGACCTGATCCACCTTCCACATGCTAAAGTACTCTTAGCAATACTGATGTTAGGAATCAAAATACAAAACAAAAATTCCTTTATGCATTACTGTGAAAAAGCCTTAGGCAGTCCAAAGAATTGTTGAAAGCTATTTATCTGGGTAATAAGTCCATATTTGCTCAGAAAAAAACACCAACATTAGAATAATAACAGTAAGAGTTTTTTCTGTTCTCCAAAAACTTACTGATATCTTGTTGCATGGCTGGAAGAATAGGGCATTGTTCCCTAACCTCTCCTCAGGGGCACCCCAGCCATTCCATGTGTTTGTTAAATTTCACCACCAGCTGATTTAATTAAGTAACTGAATTAATTAAAACAGAAGTCAATGAGGTATTGATTAGCCATAGAAGGTGTGCTACTGGTCCAGTCGAAAAACACATAGAGGTCTTGGATGGATGATGCAAATACTGGAGAGAGGTTTTGAAATGGCTAAGCTGATAAAATTGACAGACACAGTATCATAGTTTTGCATCAACAGGAAGATCTTTTAAATATCCTTTCCATTGACTGCCCATGACTTCTCCATATTACCCTAGGTGATATTTCAACCAAGTAGTGAAAAAAAAACTTATAATACTTATATACAAATAAAAAAAAACTTATGATACATGGAGGTAGGCTAATTTATTGCAGTTAATGTGATAATTAAAATAGCAAATAAGCTAAAACATTCAATTATTTGATTAACATTTACATACATTGTATGTTATTTCATCGACAACGACATTTTAGAAGCAAGTACATTTCTAAAAATAATTACAAAATTGTTATATTGATTTTCTTAGCTGTCATTTCCATTTCACATTCGCAACATCAATATGGCAGAGAAGTATTTAACTGAATGTTAAACTCAGCTAACTGAAGGAGGCAGAGTATGTTTTTGCAGACACGGCACATTCTTCCAAAAATGTCCATAAATGTGCCTCGATGTATTTTCTCTCCCTCTGTTTATGCAAGGATGCTTGTACAGTTACAAGCGACCGTTAAACAGCTCGGAAAGTCACTGCCAAAACATTGCAATCTCTTTTGGATAGTATCCTGAGGATTACTAAGCTGCATGTCTGCTTTTAATCAAAACTAAACAGCCAGGCCGTTTCCCAAGCCCGAGAGATACTCTGCGCAATTTGCAGGAAGTCGCTATGCGAGGGAAGAAAGCTAGGGAGATAAACAGATGAGACGGAGGAGCGGCAGCACAGCGGTGCTGAGCGTTGGGAGCGAGAGGTGGGCTGGGAGGCGGGGGAGGTCCCACGGCCGGGATCCGGGCGTCTTGACAGGCTGGACCCAGCGCTGCCCCTCCGAGGGCTCAGTGTCAGCAAAATCCTAATGTGATCAAGATGGAGACTGACTGTCTTTGGGCTTCTGCCGCTCTGCATTTGTGCGGATCTGGAGGCTTGTCAGGAAAGGTAAGAACAAAGATTGCTATCAACTTTGGACATGGATATGAGATCACTTCATGGGAAGGCTCTTGTTTCACTCAGGATTTTGTACACTGTGCAGCCCAGCTAACTCACATATCACTTTTATTTCTCACACGAGTCTGTGTCTGCTGCTGCACTGCTGTCTAGCCTATTTCATGCCGGCTATTCATCAGCTTTTCAGATCTCAGCTGATGATCGCTCTTAGGTCATAGTTTATAGGTGTAGAAGTTGACATGTACATGACATGTTTTGCTTAAACCTTTCGGTTAAAGTAGCTGTTTACTGCAGCTCTCATTCTTTGGCTCAATATATAGAATTTACTGTAGTGTCAGTCCATAATATTTATTTAATCAGGTCCAGCTGTACCTTTCTGTCTGGTTTAGCTTTATGATCCTTTTATATGATGCTTAAGAATCTCTGCGGCTTGTCTCTAAGATTCAGCTCTCGGATGCAGCTGTGCAGTTGATCTTCCTGGCTTAATTTCTAATGTATTACATATTCCCAAGACATGCCTTGCTCAGAAATGAGAGCAGCATGTCTCAGCTTTCCACTGTCCTCCCAGCGTCGAGTCTGCTGTCACCGCAGGCTGTCCCTTCTGGTGGTCAAGTCAGTGCCAGTCCAGCTAGGCAGCCCATCATGGGCAGAACAGAGTCCCGACAGCCTCTCCCCCTGTTCGGTCCCCAGAGCTCTACGCCAGGACACCCAACCCAAATTATTAAGGGCTATAGCTGCTCGTCTCCATCCGAAGCTCTGCTCCGGAGTGCCGGCTTCAGCTGTCAGGGTGGACAGGGTCATTGACTGCCCAGCTGAAAAAAAAAGAGAGAGGACTTCCCCAACCTCATCTTTCATTCTGTTTTCAGCTTTAATTTTAAATAGCCTAAAAATGCTTGAAATCACTTGCACTGAGAAGAAACTAATTCCATAGATCAGGAACACATCAAAAAAGAGAAAAATACTATTACTGTGTAAATGAACAATATAATATATTTTGTATGTTTATTATTTATCTCAGTTTTGACAGTAAATTTGCTCTTTCATGGCAGTTTAATCCTAGATGCATTGTATTAATTTTTGAATTACTTCTATGACATTTGTAAAGTGCAGTGACCTGTTTGTTTATGCTGTATCTACCCATAATAAATATTGTTAATTAGATTTCTTTAAATCTTATTACATTCCCAGGTAGTAACTCAGTCCTGTCATCTCTTTTCTTGGGTACAAATGCATCAGGCTCTGGCTCTTTCTAGTGCTCTGCCCAGTAGTGATTAACGGTGATTGGGCAGCTACATCACAGGCCAGTTTGATTATTTAAGGACTTTGCTAAAATTATACTGTCAAACTCATTTTACAGGTTTTAGTGTCCTCCCCCCACTCCCAACAAATCACTAATTGTTTTTAGAAGTACATTACAAAAGTGAACAAAATATTTTCTTGTGGAAAACATTTTTTCTTGTCTTTATGATGGAATGGCTAACTGAACTATTTTTTGAATGCATTTCTGAGGTTTTGATCATTTGCTTTTCATTCTATGACAGTTCATCTGTATGATCTAAATATCTTCTCAGTAATTCCTGATTATTCTGTTACAGTCAGTTCCAGAGATGAAAGGCCAGTTTGACCAGTGTTGAGTTTGAACTGGACCTCATGAAGTTTATATGACCTACCAGACAATGCCAGTCCCCTGACCAAAGAAGTCAGCCGATCAGTACTGGATCCGAACTGGACCTCATGAAGTTTGTATGAAGTGCCGTTGGACGTCAGGTCAGACATGCCAGTTACCACAAGGAAGAGGAGCTGGGAAGAGGACGGGGCTGGGAGATCTGGGCTGCAGTACAGCTTTGATGATCTGGATATCATTTGCTGCTATGGAATTACACATCAGGACATAAAGTCTGGCTGTGCCTTGTCCCACTCGGGCCACAGGGAGAGATGCGTCTCAATGCCGGAGTGCCGGAATGGAGTACGGGATTTGGCCCCAACTCTGGGTACAGATGAAAATGCCAACTACCAGGAAGAGGGCTGCTGCGCATCCGTGGAAAGCAGAGGGGAGATACCGGCCTGTGTTTTACACAGTTTTTCCAGTGACCCCCACAAGGGCGCTCAGCGGGGGGGGCTAGATAAAGATAAAGACAAGCCTCCCATAGTGAACCAGCGTGAAGCTACAGGCCAAGACCATATTAGCGGCTCCCAGAGCGATGAGCAGAAAGGGAAAGAAAAACTGAAGCAATCTGATAAAGGGGGTCTTATCCTGCTCCGGGCCTCCGTGGAGGCGTCTGGCCTGCAGGAGAAGGAAGAGGCGTGGAGCCACGTTGACGTGTCTTCAGAATGCGATGTCGGTCTTCTGGACCATGTCGGTCTTCCAGGTCCTGGTAATTCTCCGGCCGATGCTGGTGTTCAGGGTGATGCTGGTCATCATAATGTGCGTCAAGACAATGCGTGTCCTCCTCAGAGTAACGGAGACACAGAGTCGCCTAATAAGCTCGAGGAAATTTCCACAGACGGGCCAAGTGAATTTCAGAATGGGGATTCTTCAGAGCGTGTGCTTCTTACCCAGAACACAGAGCTAGAGTCTAGCAGGAATATATTGAAAGAATCCAGTATAAGTGAGGAAATCACAGATGCAGACTCAGCAGATGATATGATCAGTGAAGTGATATGTTCTGCAAAGGAGCGTGGCCAAAGGCAAGAGGAATGTGACGCTGCAGGTTCCGGCAGTGAGACTGGGGAGTTCTCTGCTTCTCAGGAGGTAGATGGCAAAATCGCAAGGAGTCATAGTGAGGCATCGGGGATGGAGTTGATCAGACAGGCTCCGTCTTTTGGTGATGTGGACTTTCCGTGTATCCTGGGAGATGGCGTCATTACCCATGCCGTCATGGATGTGGATGGGGATCCTGCCTGTGTTGAGGAATGTGAGAAAATTCAAATTCCAGATGTGAACAATGAGTCAGGCGCTCTTATGGCTGAAGATGTAAAACTGCGTCAAAGGCAGGTAAGCTGTGTTCCCCGGTCTTACTAAAATAGGTCACACTGTCAATGAACTAGCCCACCTTCTGTGTGTTTTATCTTCGTACTGGATGTCGTCTTGAATTTAAATTTCATCCTTGAGTAATGTATTCCACAAAACTGACCACAATGCACCATTACTATCATGAGAGTCACTCAAAATACAGACAAATTTTGGCACATTTTAGAAGAGATGTAATGGATGTGTTTAAATTAGTTTCTGTGAGACCTTTGGTGGTAATGATTCAGTGCCTAATCTGCCATCACTTATCCTGTCAAAATCCTATGCTTAAAGGGTCTTTTTAAGGAAGCAAAGATTACTCAGCCGTATTTACACAAGTCCATATGGATTCCACAACAGCCAGGAATTTTAGGGCAATTCCTTACATTTATTCACTATTGTCTACCCTGGCAGTCATGATGTTAGTAAAAGATAGGGTGGGGTTTCAGAATTTGGGACATTTAAAGCATTTAAAGCACTTAAGGCGTACTTGTGGCATTTATGATAATGAATGTTCAGTTAAGAGATTAAGAGTTTGTTTTGTATACAGGGAGACAATGTGCACAAATGTGGTTTGTCAATGCAATTTATAAAATCAGATCTCCCCAGAAAAATTAAAGGCATCTGTTGTTTTCAAAATATATGGCAATAGCAACAAACCACAGTTGTCTAGGCGGAATCATTAAGACTGAGGAAATTATTTTGCTAAAGTAATTCTCATTAGAGATTTTTGGTTAAGGAAAAGGGTACCCGCAAATTACAGGCAATCAGCAGGAAACCTGCAAGTATCTGAACAAAAGTTCAATTGTACTTAATAAGGGTGTTTAGTGTTTATTATTTTTTATTACAGACAAGCGAGATCTTAGTTTTCTTGTGGACAAAAGAACAAGTAGTTATTAATTTCACATCTGTATTAAGAAATGTTCAATGAAAATAAATCCAGTTTCATTGTTGAAAGCATAAAGAAACAGGATTTTATGGTTGGCGGGAAGAGGATCTCACTAGATAAGATAATAAGCTGAAAGAAAACAGAATAAAGGCTGCCATTGGCTCCCACAGGAAGCTATTGTTTTTAATGGCTTATGAGTGACTGTAATGATATAAGATATCTGCTTGTATTTGTGAATAAATTCCCCTTAGTCATCTTATTTGCTTCTGATTGCCTTTGTCCTGAATGCCCTTTAACTTTTAGATCTTATTTTACGAAATGTGAGTTAAGAAATTGTGAACATCAGGAACAAGACCTACAACATCAACAACAACAGCAATAATAATAATAATAATAATAATAATAATAATAATAATAATTCTGTGCAATTTTTGTGAGGAAAAACCACGCAGTGTGATTTTAAAGCTTTTTTTCTTGAGTACTGTACACATGGTACAGAACATGGTATGTAAATGTCTGCCATATGTGCTTTTGCAAATTGCAAACAGGTGAACGTCCACCATGGCAAAACACAACCCCCTTCCGCTGCATCAGTGATGCTACATTCAGGAAGTCTCTCTTGGCTGTGTTTATGGTTGCTGTCCGTGTCAGGAAAACAAGAGCTTAAAGAGAGAAAAATAAACTTAAGTGGTTTAACATAATTCTATTAGCAGACTGCTGACTGTTTAAATGACCACATGCAATGTGTCATAACATAGATGGGATCAGATAGCATGTACAGTATACTGTATGCAAAAGTTTCCCCCTGGGATCAATAAAGTGCATCTTACCGTATCTTAAACTTACACTCGAAGGTTAAGCTCGCCACATAATTGCTAATAGCAGGTAGTCAATAATGGTGAAACTACCATGATTTTTTGACATCTGTAGAATAAAATGCTGGTTTGAATAAGAATGTTTGTTATGTCGGGAAGACATGTGCGTGTTTACAGTCATAACAGTTACTAAGGCAACACAATTCCGGAACCTAATAAAGATGCATCATGATGTTGTGATTGCATTGCCAAAAGCTGGAGAAGACCAGCACACACAGTGACAATCGACGAGGAAACTGCCTGCTTTCGGTCCTCATAGGCCGCTGTTGTTTTCTAACAAAATAATATGGGGACAGAGTGGGAGATTGAAGGGAAAAAAACGAGTCAATCCTTTCCATTACACCAAGTGGCATAAATGCATGATTCATTGGCTGAGGGGAACCTTAAAGGGGCTCCATTGATGGTATAAATTACTGCTAACTAGAAAGTAAGTGTAAGCAAAGTCACAAGAGTCACTCATTGTGGGAAATGAAGGCAAACAGAGTCCTGTTTCAATGCTCCTTTCAATCAATGATCTCACACGACTGATAAAATGTCTCTTTGTTTCAGTGGCAATCCACATTGGCTCCGTGGATTCATGTTAAATTTTGCAAAACAACTGAACATGGTGATATATGAATGTATTAACAAGTACAGGTGACTGAACGAGATTGACAGCTTGCCTTTGACTTCCAGAAAGGATTCAATTTGCCTCCTACTCCTTTCTGATCTTATTTCAAAGATTCAAAGTTAATTCGGTAACACTTTACATTCATAGAACATTCAGAGCACCTTCATAATGCATTCATAGAACATTCATAAGCAACATGCAAGTACACTTTAAAATCCTAACATCCCTTAACAGTTTTAATATACATCAATAACAAACATTACATGATTATACAATTATAATGTTTGTTATTATTATATAATGTTTGTTATTAATGTATATTACAGCTGTTAAGGGATGTTAGGATGTTAAGGTATTCATACATGATGTTTATGAATGCTTTCTGAATGCTTAATGAATACATTATGAAGGTGCACTGAACGTTTTATGAATCCAGTATAAAAACATTATGAAGGTGCTGTTAATGTAAAGCATTACCGTTAATTCATACACCGACTGCTTAGGCTGGGTGACATAGTGGCTCAGTGGTAAATGCTGTTGCTTCACACCTCCTGGGTTTGGGATTTGAGTCTTGTCTGTGCTTTGTGTGTGTAGCTCCAAAGAAATGCAGGTAAATTCACTGCCCCCTCGTACATGTGCCACCCGGGCATCCCACCGAGGGTCTCCAGCAACCTTCTGCCCTGTGTTACGTGGCACAGGCTCCAGGCAAGCCTGCCCCAGATAAGCATCCGGAGGTTTGTGGGCATCCACTCATTTCTGTTTTTGCTTTTTGTGGCTATCTGAAGGCAGATTTATATGCTACAAATATTTCATGAACTCAGTAGTAAACATTTTTTTCCAGTGCTCCAAGAGTTTTGGGAACTGTAGAAATTCATTTCATGAGTGCTCTTCGATTTCTTAGTTTAGTTCGTGAGCCGGTGCAGTGAAAGGCCTCTGATACGCCACCAAAACAGTGCCAAAACAGCACTTTGACGCCTGTTAAATGGTGATTGCCTCTATAAACACTTCTATTATGTTTTCAGCCAGTCCTTTACTTTGAACTGTTGATCAGAACCCTGTTAACTTGCCAGAAACCTTGACAAATACAATTTTGCAAAACCAGTTTTCTGTGATTGTAGCGTGACTGTCCAGCCGCTGTGCACTGGCCCAGAATGGCCTCAGTTATCAGCCTCAGTTATCAGCCGGTGCCTGTCAGCTAAAAGTACGTCAGTCAGGACTCCGCAGGGAGCCAGTGTCTGCTTTACTTTTTGCTGCTGTCCTTTGATCACCTCACCAGAGTGTTATGATGGCAAAGAGAGTCCAAAGTATGTATGCAGAGTGTACTTTAGAGGGGGAGGGGTTACAGATAAGGTACTAGACACTGGAGCATTCTGTAGGAGATATGCAAAGCATGATGTGGGGGTAGTCATAGAGCATGCTGTAGGGGAATCATAGAGCATGCTGTAGGGGAGTCATACAGCATGCTGTAGGGGAGTCATAGAGCAGGCTGATAGGGAGTCATAGAGCAGGCTGTAGGGGAGTCATAGAACATGCTGTAGGAGAGACAGAGCATGCTGTAGGGGAGTCATACAGCATGCTGTAGGGGAGTCATAGAGCAGGCTGTTAGGGAGTCATAGAGCATGCTGTAGGGGAGTCATACAGCATGCTGTAGGGGAGTCATAGAGCAGGCTGTTAGGGAGTCATAGAGCAGGCTGTAGGAGAGACAGCGCATGTTTTAGGGGAGTCATACAGCATGCTGTAGGGGAGTCATAGAGCATGCTGTTGGGGAGTCATAGAGAACATTTCAAGGGAGTCACAATGCCATCTGTAAAATGAGTGACAACTCAGCAACATCCTGTTTTTGTCTGTGTGGGTTGATTTCACTGATGCTCATTGATGCATCACTGAACAAAAATGCTGCACCATGTAAATAGTCATTATGAAATGCAATGGTTTACTTTTTGTTAGCAGTGAGTATAGTCTGTTATAACTAAGCAATGGTTACATTTTTGACTGAAAGTCTGCTATGAAATCCAAACAATAAGTAAGCTTTCCTGCTGCGTGGAATAGGCTTTCCTCTTCAGTAAGAGGAGAGCATGGGTTCCATTGCAACCGCAGAAGAAACACCTGTCTTTATGCAGACGTACCACCTGAGGTCAGTGTAGACCTTGAAAAATCAAGGAGGCCATTCCAATGAGGTTCAAAAAGAGCAGACCTCTGTTTTTCTGCAGGGAGAGAGATGCAGAGAGATGGCCGATGTGCATCATAAACAGAGTGAAATAGGAGATGTCCACAGTGTCCACTCAGAAACCTGATAAAAAGGATGTTTCACACACAAAAACAGGGATGGGAAATGTACACCGGGAAGCGTGGTGAAATCAGTGGAAAAACAGGTCTAAATCTTTCCCCATCATGTACATTTTTAACTAACGGTTTCAGTTCAGCATTAAGCTGCAGTACAAACCTTAAAGACTGGAAATTAGCAATAACTTCTGATCAAGGGGCTTTTAAATAATATAATCAGCTTGGTAGCTGGTTATATCATGAATTAGACCAATAAAATGATATATAAAATTTATATGAATGTCAACATATAGTTGCTCACATGTCCCGATATTTAGCAACAGCTAATAGTGATATCCAACAACACAGTGGAAATACGTAAAAAGTTACTGCTGGGGCAACTCTGTAGTTAACTGGCAAGATTTTGGGCTTGTCAGTGAATTTAAAATGGAATGACCATGACTTAATACCACAGATGAAGTCTAAGGTAAGTATTGCTCATGTGAGATTAGAAACAGCTTAGATATGAAGGGTTAACGACTAAACGGCATCCCATCCAGTGTGTCCCCTGCTTTGTATCCTGCTTTGTGCTCTGCACTTCCTAGGGTAGACTCCAAATTCACTATAAATAAGCATTAGTGCAAGATGAACAGATATGTATATATTTCATTTGAATATCAGAGAACATGTATTCCATATTTTACTATCGTAATATTTTTACATCATTTACTCTGTGATTCAAATGGGAATATTACAGTACAGCAGGAGGGAGCTGACAGTATTTTTCTTTTCTTTTTTTTCTTTTTGCCCTGGGCAAATGCTAGAACATTCTTTTCTTCTGATTTGCCGCTTTGACTAGATTAAGGTCCTTGTTTTACATAGGAATGTGTGTCTTGTCAGATTTCAGTGAATAATAACACCATGCAGTGGACAGGTATGCATTATATGTAAGAAACTACATGTCTTGTGTAAATATATCAAGGTTTTCATATTCAAGAAAGCCCCCAGAGGTGGTAATTATGGCATCCTGAAAAAATGACGTTTTACTTTTTAAGTCCTATATCATGTTGGGTTTCATTCATGTTTTACATGTTTGTTCTGTGTTTAAAATATGCCCGTTCCGTAGATGAAATGCTCATATTCCTCATTCCTCACACTAATCAGATATACCCCCCACACCCCCCCCCCCCCAGGGATCGAAAAGAGAGCGTGAGCGGTCCCGATTGGATTCTATGGTGCTGCTGATCATGAAACTGGACCAACTTGACCAAGATATTGACCGTGCCTTGAATACCACATCCATCCCATCAAGAAGGACTGTCCCTGTAGGTATACGTCTGATCATCAGCCTGACTGCCTTAACATCAACCTCGAATACCGCCTTCAAACTTGATGAAATTAAGTTCATCTCGATATTCTGCTCACTGTGCAGGAGTTTGGTATGGAAGCAACAAGTGGAGAGGACTCTTTGCACTCCCCAGAGTTGTCACTTACCTTCCAGAACGCTGCTTATCCCACCGTACCAACACTAGCATCCATATCTGCTGGCAGAGCGAAACACAAGGCTAAGGTAGGTACCATTACGGATTCATTTGTTGTTTAACAGCGGAGTTCCTTCATCGACCTTGGCCTCAAGAGTGGTGCTTTTGTTTGTTATGTCTAATATTTATATAGTTATACATGACTAGTAATTCATTTTCAGCATAAGTACACGACCAAATGACCAAATACAATACATTTGTAGTAATCACTGAAATACTTTTGACCAAGAGCTGCTGTGTGATAACTAAGGCCGTGCATTTGTAGACCAGCTGGACAGGGCAAACTCTCCCATCCTGCCCCATGCCACGTCTCATCCTCTGTCCGCCCAGAAATCCGGAATCTGACTTCGCTGGGGCAGCGGAGTGGAATGACAGTTTGGCATTTCTGCCGCAGCCGTAATTAGCAGTTTTCCTTAGAAGCGCAACGTGCATCGATGAGACGGTCTGGGTTTTACACGGCCATTCGCGTTACGCTCTGTTTACGCCTGAAAGTTAATGACTGCTACCTTCCTGACCTTTTTAAACAGGGCAGTGACTGAGCATTTTAGTGGAGGAAGTAAACAGCCTGGTTCTGTGTACCATCCTCGCTAGTTATACTGCTATGGATAATATACATACTATCTGTGTTATGTGTTTGGCTATTGACTGATGTTTGCTTGTCTAATGTTAATTAAGTAGAAATGTGCAGTAGTATGTTCCATAGAGATGTGAGATACAGTCAAGTCGGTATGAGAGCCCGGATAGCTCAGTCGGTAGAGCATCAGACTTTTAATCTGAGGGTCCAGGGTTCAAGTCCCTGTTCGGGCGCACCCTTTTGGAACCCCACGTGTGGCTGAGTGGTTAAGGTGCTGCACTTGAAATCCAAGGCGGTTTCCCCGAGTGGGTTCGAACATAGCGCACGGCAGTTTGTGGCCAGTGGTGACTTAATGGTTAGGGAAGCACACTTGTAATTGAAAGATTGCTGGTTTGACTCCCTCACCAGCATGGTATCACCCCGGGCACTGAATTAGCTGCCCCCTGCTATGTCACAGTGTCACATATGGGTTGAATGCAGAGGACATGTTTCGTTGTGGTGTGTCGACAATGACCAAATTCTAATTAATGTGATACTGGATCAGGATCCTGTGTTACTGTCTCTCTACATAAACCTTTATCTGTGTCTCACTCTGTCCCCCGGTGTTACTGTGTCTGTCTGTGTCTCTCAGTCTCTCTACATAAACCTTTATCTGTGTCTCACTCTGTCCCCCGGTGTTACTGTGTCTCTCGGTCTGTCTACATAAACCTTTATCTGTGTCTCACTCTGTCCCCCGGTGTTACTGTGTCTGTCTGTGTCTCTCAGTCTGTCTACATAAACCTTTATCTGTGTCTCACTCTGTCCCCCGGTGTTACTGTGTCTCTCTGTGTCTCTCAGTCTCTCTACATAAACCTTTATCTGTGTCTCACTCTGTCCCCCAGTGTTACTGTGCCTGTCTGTGTCTCAGTCTCTCTATGTGCCCCTTTATCCGTGTCTCACTCTGTCCCCCTGTGTTACTGTGCCCCACCAAGCATCTCTCAGTCTGTGTGTCTCTGTGTTACTGCACCACTCTCCATCCCTCTGACAGTAGCACAGTGGGGCAGAGTAACACCTTTACCACATGTGCAAAGTTTGTGAATGGAGTGAATATGGTTTGCATATGGTCTGTGCATGTCTTCCAAATGGTTTGTGTTACAACATCTGCACGTTGTTTTGTCTATGATCTCCACATGTTCCTCACATGATGTCTGAACACGATCTGTGCTTGTTTTGCACACAGCCCATACACGAGAGCTCTTTATTCCATTGGCTGTGTTCTGAGCCTTATCTATGTCTCACTGAGGGCTTCCCCTTCTGTGGAGTGAAAGTGGTCTAAGTAGTCTATGCTGGACATGTTCCCAGCACAGACCCTATCCAGAGCCATTTCCCATATGGCTGAGAATACCAGCGGTGGATAAACAGTATTAGCTCATCTTTCTGGCACTGACATTCAGCTCAGGTCCAAGGCATCATTGTCTCAGCACAGAGCACCGATTTCACAAGGCCATGATTTAACAACAGACAGAGCATTGTTGTTAAAAAAAGGTCCGTTTTCATAACAAAACCGTCACATTTCGTGAATTATGTATAGCTGACGTGTGTGCCAGTTGGACTGATAAGCTGTGTGGCAACACAAAAAAGAGATGCAAAAAAATTCACTTATTTGTTCCGATCCATGATCCAACAGATAGTCACAGTTAGGTTCACATGGGTTGTCCACAAAGCTGGAAAACTGTAGGCCCGCTAGATTTATGCAAGAAGGATTGTGAAAGGACGTGGAGAAATATTTAAGCCTCGGTAGGTATTTGTAATACAAGTTTTGAGGATATTTCACAACCTCAATCCAGTTTTTTTGTAAGAGTCTTATTAAGATTCTCCCCTGCAGATGAATGTTGTATTTACACATCTAACCTCATAACAATTCGGATGGCGTGATCTGGCCTGGGGTTGGCTTTCGTTCCCTGCTCGTTCCTGTTTGGCCACGGTCGCTGTTTGAGCCATAGAGACATCCTGAAGCCACACCTTTCCACTCCTTTGTGTTTGACAGGTTTCAGGCACCTCTTTCCTCAGGATGTCACACAGATCCTTGTTTTGTGTTTCTCTCCACGTGCTTCGTGGGGGAGCCGGTATCTGAGCCCTATCTCATTTCACCACTGCTTCTACTTCACCGTCGGCTTCCTGTCCTTTTTAAATGTGTCGTCGTAGTGACATTTCAGTGTTACTGATGAACATGTATAGGCAAAATTTTCATCTAAAGCTCTGGTAACACTTTACTTGAGGGGGAACAAATAAAGTAGTAGTATACTCCTACTTAATGTATTAATTAACCAGAAAATAAGTGTTAGTTACACATTGATCCCATGTTCATTCATCATAAATCATTCATAACTGCATGTAGCAGTTGCTACATTTGTTCATGATTTATACTTGAGTAGCAACTGAGTTACTAAGTTATGTGTGCCTCCTCACATGAAGTATTACCAAAGCTTTTAACAAATGTGAGGAGATCATTTTTTTTTTTAAATGTATGTGTGAAGTGAACATTACTTTAGCTCACCTCTTCCCTGTGTAACCCAAGTAATGGATAAATCATTAGCTGTTCTAGGCCAGAAATCTGTCCATTCAACTAAAAGGGAGAAACTCAGGGTCGACTCATTTGAACTTCATCTCAGCCTAATCCATTCCTTACTTTTGCTTGTACAACAGAAAAGGCAAACTAAAATATTTACTTGCTTGCTAAATTATATTTTTATACAAGTTCACACTGATAAAAACATCTAGCCGTTGAATAAAAGGTTTTCATGTCCTTCAAGATGTCTAAAATACTGACTTGTGTGTTACTACTGATGATCTCAAAAGAACCAAAACGGCTAATTTAGTGCACAGTAATCGTTCTATTTTTTTCCTGGTTTCCTGCAGATGTCTTTTCACTTTCCCTCCAAATGAGTTTTCCCTATCAGCTAATGTGAAAAGGCCATGGAGAGTTTGCTGGGCTGTGCCTGAAAAGACTTTGGAAATGCTTTTTATAAACAAAACTTCTGCATTCCTTCCAACAAACCTCCAACAAGCAAAAAAAAAAACTGAAAAACAAGAACCTGCATCAATCCAGTGTCTGTTTCTTAAATGTTCTTGCTGTGGAAAGATCAGAGTGGAAATGACATTCATTGCAGTCAGCGATCTGCTGTTCTGGATCAAGGTCCCTCAGCTGGCTTCTCCATTCACTTCGGACCCTGTAGGTCCGTGGCGAAAACCCAATTTGATGCCGTCATTTCACAAACGGTACACCTTTGGCCGCGGCTTTGCTGCAGATGGAAGGCATTAACGGTGGGAGGACTTGACCAACTCTCAAGCTATAACAATACTTTCCCACATATTTCAGAAACTTGAGCACAGTGCCAACTTCGGTCCCAGGGGAAGAAGCTCTATATTCACATGGGCGACACTTATTCTCATGCTTTTTCTCACTAGGAAGGACAGAGGAATCCTAGTTTTCAGACACGTCCTACCCACGCAAAACCAAAACTGCTGTTACTGGACTGATAGGGGAGCACGAGGCCTCATAATCTTATCCTTGTTATGTATATGCAGCTTGAAAGAAGAAGGCGCATGTGGGAAGGAGGTGGGGATTTGGTCATCTCAGGCAGGGGGGTTCAGGTGACGATATCTGTTTACTCTTTTAATGTCACATTCACTTTTATCCTCAGGTCTTCACTGTGCTCAGTATTATTTTACTGCCCCGTAAGTTCATGTTTGTAGCAGAAAAACCTCCTTCATTATTGACATAATAGGTGCATGCACATATTATTATTATTATTATTATTATTAGAATTATTATTAGTAGGAGTAGTAGTAGGAGTAGTAGTAGTATTAGGAGTAGTAGTAGGAGTATTAGTGTTATTACTATTAAATTCATTGTTTCAGATCTTTAAGTCCAGACTGAGACCTGACTTCAGGCCATTTATTCTCTCTGAACATGTGTCCATGGAGGCTTATAGGGTTGAGATAAACCAGCAGAGGAATGTGGTCTCTGCCACGGAGTTGAGAAACAAAAGCGATGACCAGGCTGAGACAAAGACAGCATTTTATCATTCCATCACCCACAAATGGGACCAGGACATAGTCTGGAGCCTGTGTCACAACCACAGAGGTCGCTTTCCAACCCTCACCATCATAATTAAACGGAACCTTAATACATCGCAGCTGGGAAATCTTCGGTTGTCGTAGTATTGTTATATTATAATAGATGGAATAGTCATTAAGGACATGCGAGTTCCTGGAGGTGGGGTGGGGGGGGGGGAAGGGGGGGTCATGCCGTAAGGGGTGGGGCCTATGCCAAGAAATATGGGTCACAAAGCTAGGATCCTGCACAATATGGGGAGGACATGCAAACTCCACAAGCATAGACAGATAAGGGAGGCGAGACCCTAACCCTGGACGTGTGAAACAGCAGGGCTACCGACAGAGTCACTGCGCCACTCTATAGCTTCAGCCAAAAAATGAAATGTGCTTTACAGTAAATAGACAAAGACTATGCATTATATATGAATCTCAGTGAAGGTCCGCTTTATTTCTGGAGTCATGCATGTTAAAAGGCAAATTCTACTGACACTTTGCGGTGACCTAAAATATCAATATGGTTCAAGAAATTATATATAAGAAATATATGCAATGTATTTGCATGTCACAAAATCATACCTTTGTCTCGCTTTCAGAATTCTCCCACATCATCTAAAATAAGCTTTGTGTGTGTCTGTGTGTCTGTGTGTGTGTGCGTGCGTGCGTATGTGTGTGTGCGTGTGTGTGTGAATGAACATGAAAATGTTCTCAGACTTGAAATCTTGATGTGGGTGATGGAATGAAGAAACAGAGGTGGTTACTGGTCAAAAATGACAAAAATGTAAAAAATAAAAAATAAAAATGTAAATGCAAAAATGAAAAAAAGAATGAAAATCGTATTGAAGGGACTTAAGAATGTTAAAACACTACTTAAAGTATGTGAAAAATCTAGTGAGCTATTTTCTTATCAGTGATGCAGAATGTGTTAGAGGTTAAGGAGTGGATACGTGTGTTTGTGTCTCCGTGAGACAGTTACTGCTTCCCTGTGAATGCCTCTGTTCTGCTCTTATGAAATAGTCAGTTCAGAGATTATTTTTGTTCTGGCTTGTCTATGAGGACATGTGGTACCTGACTGTTACCACACGCTACTCTGCGGACAAATATTACCATTAATATCCGGATGCTATATGAACGAGGGTTGTGGGTGTCATCAATAACAGTTTATTCTCTGCCTTTTTTTGTAGATGATGCCAGCTATTTCAGAAAAAGATAAAGCTGGTAAGTTTACATCAATTTCTTCCTTGCGCACACTTCTAATCAAAATAATCAGCAGTTTTGTGCTTAAGTTTGCCGTGCTGTAATACGCTTGTACAGTTCATTGTGACCACACTGGGACCGTACAATTAGCTGTTTTTTCTTTTTTGGTTGTTTACCTATAAAATATTTCTTTGCTGGTATCCCAGTGGGTAAAATGCCATTTGATCTGTTATCTGAGATGAATGGAGCCTCTGTGTAGCTTTGATATGTCAGACAGCAGCTTCTGTGTATCCTTATCCTGAAACCTCATGAAGCGGAATTGCATAACATGCAAAGCTAATCTTTGTCCACCTTACGTAACACCTATCGCCTATTTATCAATCCCAAACAATCTAGGAATGTATTTATCCAGTCAGAATAGAACAGGCAAGAATAGAAGAGGCAAAAAATGGGTGTAACTTAGGCTTGGTTTAAGGACACATCAATATGACTACACCTTCCCTTTAAAAGAATTGAATTGTAAGTATTCATAGGAGCTGGCCCCCTGTCCAGGGTTGTTCCCTGCCTCGTGCCCGTTGCTTCCGGGATAGGCTCCGGACCCCCCGCGACCCAGTAGGATAAGCGGCTTGGTAAATGGATGGATGGATGGTATTCATAGGATCACATTATACTGTTTATTATGTGTGGGTCTAAATAGCGATGGTGATAAATTTGTTACATTGCTCCCATAAATAACCCATTCCCCAGCCTCACCATTCTGAGGGAGCACGTCTTGGCATGGTAATATTTGCTGGAAATGTGTACGCCAAGGGGCAGCCTTGGATAGGGCTGATAAGCAGGTTGGATTGTGGTCCGGGTTCTTCTATACCGGTGCAGAGAGCCGTCATTCACATTTCCATCACAGAAGCTTTTCCCCAGAGCAGCTGATTGGTCATGTGACAGATTAACCCCTGTGACACTAGCCAGCACAGAGCAACGTTCACACAAGGTACCATGGGAAGGCAGCACCGCTTGCTCTGCCTGACACCACCGTATGTGGGAAAATGCAGTGACACTGCCTGTGTTGCATAGAAATGTCTAATGATTCACAGAATCATTTATAAAACAAAGAGAAGCACCAAAATAAACTCCTGAATTTAGGGTTCCTCTTACGCCACCCAGATCACAAAAACAATTAAGAATTAATTTGATGTTATTTTATACAAAAACATTACACAGAATCTCTTTCGGTACAGAAGGAGATTCAAATGCACAAAATATTTTGGGTTGTTAGCGCCTGGAATGGTAAGGAGCCGTAGTATTTGAGTTGTACTTCTAGTGATTTGCATTTTGTTTGACTTTAACGTTTATTCTTGGAAGTGGTAGAGCATTTCAAAAGTCCAGCCTGAGTATAGATCCGGCATGAGGTTCATTTGTGGAACATCTGCCCAATCTAAAAATACCACAGTGGGAATACATAAACATAGAAGAATGAGAGAATCTTTCCACTGGCTGACAGCGTGACCCTTTGCATGCTGGGAGGTCTCAAATAACATTAACTGCTGATGGATGAAAAGGAATATTACATGCTAGTTTTGTCTGCAAGCCAGGCGAATACTCAAAAAGGAAAAGCTTCATTGTTCATTTGAAGCAAAACAAATCAATTGTTCGGAAGCATGTGCAAGTTGGTGTCTTTGGTGCCCTTAATCTGCTGACCTCTCATTTTCTTCCCCTACAAAAAGTTTGGATCTAAACTTTTTTAAACAAATTGTGTCAGCATTTTTTTCCCTCTAGATTTTAGGTTTGTGACCCTTTAAGTTATACTAGTGGATGAAATCTCTCCCAGGCTTGATGTTTAGTCTGGGTTCGTTATTAATGCGTTTAGTGCTCTGTTAAAGCTCGCTGTCCCCACAGACGGGAGGAATTTCATTTCCTTTCCATGTGATTTTTTTAGAAAACAATGGGAAATGTCAATTTTATATATTGAATTTATTCATAATTGTTATTGTCTTATTTACCAAGAATAACGCATGAAACTTTAATAAGAACGATTGCAGAGAAGCTTTTAGTAATTCTCCTTTGGTATAAAAGATGGAGCATCTTCTAGCAGCTCAGTACTGACCGCTTGGTCCCGTTGTCTTGTGAGAGACAGTCAGGGCTCCAGCTTTCCATCCAGTCTGTTTACTTATCTAAGTCCCACTGACTTGTGTAGGACAGCTGGAGCAGCTAACAGCAAAGTCTGCAATGACTTGTCTCCTTGGCATCTGAGGGACAACATGGCTAATTCCTCAGTAATGCTTCAAACAAATACCCAGTTATTATTCATCTGAGACCCTTTATTGCCGTATTTCATAAAAAAAAAAAAAAAAAAAAAAAACACTTTCAATCAATGGGCTATTTTCTAGGCATCTGTGGAATTTGGGATGTCCATGGTATTCAGTGAATTCACTGTGTTCAGGGCATTCTTAGAATTCAGGTTGTCCAGGGTTTTTACTATGTCCCGGCATTTTAGAACATTCAGTGTATATGCTGTGTTCAGGGTTTCAATATTCAGTGTGTATGCAGTGTTCAGGGTTTCAATATTCAGTGTGTATGCAGTATTCAGGGTTTCAATATTCAGTGTGTATGCAGTGTTCAGGGTTTCAATATTCAGTGTGTATGCAGTATTCAGGGTTTCAATATTCAGTGTGTATGCAGTGTTCAGGGTTTCAATATTCAGTGTGTATGCAGTGTTCAGGGTTTCAATATTCAGTGTGTATGCAGTGTTCAGGGTTTTAATATTCAGTGTGTATGCAGTGTTCAGGGTTTCAATAGTCAGTGTGTATGCAGTGTTCAGGGTTTTAATATTCAGTGTGTATGCAGTGTTCAGGGTTTTAATATTCAGTGTGTATGCAG
This sequence comes from Hippopotamyrus pictus, assembly GCA_026781145.1. Classification (NCBI taxonomy): domain Eukaryota; kingdom Metazoa; phylum Chordata; class Actinopteri; order Osteoglossiformes; family Mormyridae; genus Hippopotamyrus; species Hippopotamyrus pictus. The sequence continues at coordinate 12,693,298 of JAODLC010000015.1, read as the reverse complement.
TGTTCAGGAAGTTCCAGTTCTGGTATTCATAGGTCATTCCAGGGGCAGTTCTAGTCTTAGAGGTTATCGGGGGCTTAGAACTAAAATTGTCGCACATCGTAACGATAAATATATTCATAGCCTGTGCTGTGTATGGACACCCCTGGCGCTGGTCACAGTTCACGCCATGCGCCTAAAAACAGATATGCAAGCAACAACTGCGCAAATTAAGCTAAACGCTGTTGATTTGCTTGCCGTCACTCCATCCAAAGTGTCACCCCCTTTGTGTTGCAAACTGTAGTGCAAGACATAATAGTGAAGACTATAATAGAATAGTATTTTGTAAGCTATAGTATTTAAGTAAAACAGCTTTACTAAATCTTCTCAGGTGGGAATTCATGCGATACAAATTGCATCCAAAGAATTCACGGACAGGGGATTCTTTTATCCTATGATGCTTCTTGTCACTCTCACTCAGTCCGCAGCCCTCTGGAATATAAAAAATACCCGGCCTTAGATCATTAGTTCATTGTGTGACCAGAATATAAAACCACAGGCCGATTTTCTGACGCACAGCACTGGCAATGACATCACGGGCATCCGGTTAGCGGCCAACTGGCGTTATTTCACTTTCACTTATCAGGGATGGGGATGATAAACAGCCATCCTACTGTCTTGCATTATAATACCTTGCCTGCCCTGTTAAGTTGATCATTATAGCATAAGCATGCAAGGAGGTACATTGCTATAGACGGGAGGCTCAGGATTTCTGCATACCTGCATGTGTGTAGTGTTACCATTCTGTCATCCCTGTCAGAAACCACACTTTGACATATTGTACAGCGTCACTGAACCCCAATACATATATTGTTCCCCAAGCTAAAAACTCCTTTATATCAAGTCAAATGTCACAGCAATGGGGCTGAAGCTTAGCAGCTGTAAATATTCAGATCGGGTGTGCTGACGAACGTGACGTAGGTGACCTCCACCTAGGGAGTCTCCTCTCAGCCTGCGCTGCTCAAAGCACCATTTCAATCCCCCCCCCCCCCCCCCCCCCACTCACATACACACACACACACACACACCGGCACACACACAGACAGCTGTGAGTCAGAAGAGAGGATTCTGCAGAGGGATGGGCTGCATGTGTCGCATGTAGACCGATAGGGTACCTACACAGACACGCACACATACGGACGCGCGCAGACGCACGCGCGCAGACGCACGCGCTCCCCGCCGGCTGCTCCCTGACATGGCTCAGTCTGCTCGGCTGCTGTTGCTAAGGCGTTCCCTCAGCGAACATCTCCACCGCTCCACCAAGACCCTGCAGCTTCTTCACAAAAGCACCAGGGAGGCGCGTCACGCAGGTGAGCAGAGTCAGAGGTGAGGGCGCGGCCGCCCCTGCCCTGTCGGCATGGCGACGGGGCTGCTCGGTCGCCTTCCTGGGCTCGCGCGGCTTTACTGGCATCTCGCAGTCTGGTCGTCCGCCTGATCTGCTGCAGCGTATGGAATGTTCCGGTGGCGTGTTTGGAGTGACGTGAAGTGCAGTGACTTAGGAGCACGGGAGAGTGCGAGACAAAGGCTTGCATGCTGAGAGACAGGGAGCAGCGCAGGAGCTGCTGAGTCATGTTGCAGGAGACGAATGGGCTGCAGAACACATGCCGTCTGTGCTGTGATTGCAGTATTGCTGTCTCTATTGTAAAGGCAGTGTTACTGTATGTGCAAAGGTAATACTACAGTAATGGCACATTTATTGTAATGGTCTTGTTAATATCTGTGGTATAATGGTAGTGTTACTATCTGTAATGTATGAGTAATGTCACTGCTTTCGAATGGTAGTGTTACTTTCTGTGGTATAATGGCAAGTTACTATCTGTGATGTTACAGTAGTACTACTATCTGAGATATAATAGTAGGGCTACTATCTGTGATGTAATAGTAAAGCTACTATCAGTGATGTACAATAGTAGTGCTACTGAATGTGCTGTAATGGTAGTGTAACTATCTGTGACGTAGGACTAACGTTGTCATGTAATAGCAGGGTTATTCTCTGTGGGATAATGGCAATGTATGTATCTGTAATGTTATGGTAGTGTTGCTCTCTGCAAAATAATTGTAGTGTTACGATATGTATTACACTTCCAGTGTTACTATCTGTGATGTAATAGCAGTGTTACTGTCTGTGATGTAATTGTAGTGCTATGTATCATAATGGTAGTGTTATTATCCATGAAGCAAGTGTAATGTTACAGTCTGACAGGTTGATGACAGGTTTGCTACAGGTTTTACTGTTTGTGGTGTTATGTTACTGTTTGACATGTAAGGAAAAATTACCATTCTGTGAAATTTTAAGAAGCAACATAATGAATACAATCTTTTACACCAGAATTTATTTTTACATTTTATACATTATATAAACCAGTACTGCATGTGGCGGAGATTTGTAAGCTCTGAGAGAATCCATTTGGCTTTAAGCTCAGCTGATCATGGTAATCTTCTGAACACAAGAGTGCACACAGACTCATCCTGGTACAGGCCTTTGGTATGAGCAAGTTGCTTTTTTTAAAAAAAAAAAAAAACGTTTATTAATTCTGTGACAAGAAAGTGTATTTCCTCTGCCATGACAATGGGCTTCAGGAGTTACTCAGTGTCACAGGAAAGAAACAGTATTTCAGTCAGACCAAGGAAAGTACAAGAAAGGCTTTGCAGATAAAATTCCCCCAGTGTGGCACCACTCATGGATTTATGACATTTATAAATATGGTCTAACATCTTGTTTTCTTCAGATAAGAATCAGTTTGTTATATAACTCATTGAGTCACAGGAGATAGGAAAGGGACACCTCAAGGTAAACTTAGCTTTAACAGGCTTCTGTTAATTTTGAGGGGCATCTAGCCTCCCAAATGTGTGAAATAAACAGTGCAGATAGTCAGTGAATAGCAAGATGCTCCAGTGATTATATGTAATATAGACAATACATTGTAACATGTAGTAATACATTGTAGCACATAGTAATACATTGTAAGCTTTTAGAATGCAAGTCCAGTTTGACAGTAGAACACACAAACTCATGCATGTCACTATAACAATTCTTTGATTACGGTAATTCGTTTTATGTTTTTTCACAGTAAAAGGTTTCGAGTTTTCATACCAGAATCTTGATTTATGGACTGGTGTTCCTGAAAAAGCACCATAAATTGCAAAAAGCATTGAAAACCAAATTATTATTTTAAATGTGAAAAATTATAATTTGATTCCAGCCCAACCAAAAACCCCAGTTTTCCAAAATATCACCATAACAATGAAAAAAGAATGCTATTTAATATAATGAACCTTTATTGTAGTCACTTACTGTGCCAAAGATATTGAGGTATAATACATTGTTTTTCCCTTTTTGTTACACATTTGGCTATAATGATACTTTTGAAAAATCAATGCATTTAATGTTGTTTAGCATATTCTTTGGTTGGAAAGCGTCACATGGAGGATACATTAATAACAAATCATACTGTATAATGTAGCATACTGTATAATGTAACATACTGTATAATGTAGCGTATACTGTATAATGGAATATACTGTATAATGTAAATGTATAAATATGTATCTATGTGCGCATTACAGTACATGTCTCCAGAAAAAGGGCAGCATCTCCCAATCCTGTCAGTGTCAGATCATTTTTGGGATAATTTGTCAGTATCCATCCATCCATCCATCCATCCATTAATCCATCCACCCACTTATATCCAGTACGGGGTCATGGAGATTCTTAGCATGTCTAAGGAAGCACGGGATACAAAGTAGAGGGCACGTTGCACAGGACGCTGACCCAGGGCACACACAATCACACCCTATCAGCATTTTTTGGAACGCCCAGTTAACCTAACTGCATATCCCCGGACTATGATAATCAACCGGAATAATGATAATCGACTGGAATACCCAAAGGAAACCCGTCCAGCACAAAGAGGACATGAAACTCTAAGAATAGCTTAAGAATTGTCTAAGAATGCAATGGATGATTTACTGAAACTGCAAGCGCCTGTTATTTATTGCAAATATCATAGTTTCGGCGTCACAATCTGATACAGTGAAATATAACTTTATTATAAAAAACATTTGTATGCATAGTTTATGTTTATTGAGAATCTCTCAAAATGCATTACAGCTGGAAATATTTCTAATTGAGGATTGTACTGCATTGCATCAACCAGATCATTGCAATATGGAAAGAGGATAATTGCCTGTGTTTTATATTTGTTCCTTATGGGCTGACATGAATGCCTGTGGCCAGTTTGTGATTGTGGTTTTAATGAATGCTGGTGATAATGGATACAGTTAACATTCCATTTAGCCTGTAATATGTTCCGCAGACCCCTCAAAGCCAGCTAACATGCATTTTCGTGCAATGCAGAGTGTTTTATTCTGTGAGTAATATATTTCAGCTTCTGTGTCTGGATCAAAGCGGATCTTATTGGACCCGCGGGTCACTGTTCGTTATTGTTCAGTTTCCCATCTCTCCCATGCTACTGGGCTCCAGTCTGTCTTCTTCAAGGCCACAGTGGGCTGAATCGCAGAGACAGGAACAAGCTGTTTCCCCGACATACTGCAAATTATGAAAATACATGTTATATGTCACTTGTTTGATACTGTTCTGCTTTTGATCACAGACCACATGAAAGACCGTATTTATGCATGTGCGAACCTCAATTTCAGTCTCACGCTTTCAGTCTCCTGGCCTTGAAAATCCCTGCTCCTCTCTCTCAGTCCACGGCTTCAGTAATCAGATGGTATTATATTATATCTTTTTTCTATGACATCATTTGGTTGTTCCCCTGTAAAACATTAACAAAATATTGAACGCATATCAATAGGCTTACTCTGTAAATTTGCTCTATGTTAAAGCATGTCCTTTTATGATCATTGAACACATAATTGTTTGTTGATTGAATACTATAGATATTTGTAGGATACCTGTAGGGGAAACATTCAGATAGTGAGATTGGGCATTTGCTTCTTTTCCTAATAGGGAGTCATGACACGAGCAGGATGTGGATCTACAGTCATGTTTGCAAGATTGAAAGTGCAGCCCTATTACTAGTAGAGCTATCATATCACCATTGGGCCCTTGTGTAATGCCCTTTCGACAAAACTGGCTGCTAAATAAATGTAATAAATATACAGTACCAATCTAAACTTTGGATACACCAAGCCACCCACAAAGGACAGTGATAGTGTCGCATCACATGACCTGACCATCTGACCTAAACATGGTTTTGGAGGAGTCTGACCAAAGTGTGAAGAAAAAGCAGCCAATGAGTGCTTAGCATATATGTGGGACCTCCTACAGGACAGCTGCAAAAGCATCCCAGGAGGCCACTTCATGGAACTGGCATGAAGGAGAAAGGAGGGTCAGATAGTCCCTGCAGCCACTGGAGTTAGGGGCCTTGCTCAAGGGCCCATTGGTGGGGTCACTCTGCCGACCCAGGGATTTGATCTGGCAGCCTTCTGAGTCCCAACCCGCAGATATTTTTTGTTTAATACTTTGTTGGCCAGTGAATAATCCATATGTGTTATTTTATAGTTTTTATGTGTTTATAATTATTTTAAAATGCAGAGAATAGTACCAATATACCTTTTATAGGTATATGTGTCCAAACTTTTGACCGATACTGTACATTTTTGTTCATCCCAGTGTCACACCTTCAGAACTCTACATAGCCAATTAGCAATGAGTGCAGACATGATTTAAATGTAATAGCTGTTACTGCCTTAATGTCAGCTGTAAGCCTGAATTTCAGTCTGACAAACAGATGCGTGGAATCTCACCCAAAACTAACCACTCCATTTGTCAAAGGAAGGGCGAGCAGATTTACTAATACTTAATAACGTGTCACATACATATCAAAGGCTGTCAAGAATTTCCCATCTGCTCAGTATTCAAATGCCCTTCTCAGTTTTCGATGTGTGAAAATATAACGGCATTCATAAATATTCATTTTTTTGCCTAAAAGTACAGCAGTCTAATACTTTGATCTCAGGTTTTATGGAAACGAATTTCTGATCTGTTTTTCATCTAGAATTCAGTTTGATATTCTGGTGTATTCAGTTGTATTTTCAGTAGGCATAAAGGCACAGTTGTGTCATCATAAGGCACCTTCAGGTAGGTCACATGCTTTTCAGCAGCAATACATAGAGGAAAGTTTGAAAGCAAAGTATAGCATTAGTCTATGTCATCTGCTCTGTGATAGCCTCATTGTTTTGGTTTGTAGCTCTGGAGAGAAAAATTTAGTACATGTAAATCATGCATAGTGATGAAAGATGAGAACCAAATACGACAGAGGGTACCAAAGTTTATCTCAACATGTTGGGTCACACAGTGTGTTTATGGTTCATATACAGAAGACGGTGGATGAAGATAGAGACATATTACCTGCAAATTCTTGCATGTATCTTACTTAAATGGGCCTATATAATTGGCGCCCGTTATGAACCTTATTTAAACATGGTCGGTGTCAATGTACAAGGATACCCAGATTTTCAATTACAGGACAACCATCAAGAGCAAAAGGTCAATGAAGTATGATTCTTTGTCACATTTAAGTTGATTTTAACTTGTGGTACTCAGCATGAACCTAATTTAACAAACTACTGCCATTAGAATAATTTCTGAGCAATCCAGTCTACGTGAGACGCATTCCTCTGTGTTTATTTCAAACCCTGGCGACTTCTTGTGGCAATCGTGTTTGCAGAAACAAATCCCTCCGTGTCAGGTTTTGACAGCTGGAATGTAACTTCATAAGGTGTCTTCCCATGTACTGTAAACAGTCACCTGGTTATGGTGTCCTGCGTCAAGTAACTGTGTGGGTCCCAAGCTTAATTAGTACCCACCCCTCCCCCACTCTAAAACCATGTATCTTGTGCTCTTACAATGAAGACCTGAGTCATAATTGCAAAGGACTGCATGCTCTGGCTGGGTTCTTTGTTACTGTGTCCGTAGCATCGTAATGGTGAGAAGCTGTTTTCCCTAACTTTGACTAACAGAAAGGACCATGTGCTTAACGGGAGGAATGTGTGTTGAACAACAGGACTGTATGATGGACACAAGGAATGAAAAACAGGACCAGCAACTCGTGGAGAAGACAATGACATGTATTGAGTATGAGAACCAGGACGATGTGGTAAAAAGGAGAACCGTATAATGAACATGCAGGTTTATGTGGGCCAGGAACTTCATTGCTGTTGCAGGGATTAAAAGATATCATGTGTGTTAACTAGGGGAGATCAGGGACAATAGTTGAACCAAATCTGGTATATATTTACTCATTAATCTGTGTACTTTTAGCAGGACATGTTTATTAAGCATCAGAACTAGGAGCCTTAGGCTAGCAAAAGTGGAGGGACGTATAGGCGTGAACAACTGACCCTATTCAACAAATGACTCTGGTGTTCCTTAAATACCTATGGGGTCTACATGTCCAGTGCCTTTCAGTACCTCATGTAACTCTGCTTTGCTCTATTTGCAAACGTTTTCCACAGCTTTGCTGTGGGTTGACATGTTTGTCTGTACAGTTGGAACCGCGAGCAGTTGTGATGTCCTGACAAACCCAATGCTTTCTCTAAAATCAAATGCTGTTTCCTGAATACACTGATGTGATTTTGTGATAAAACAGTACATGTCATAGTCACACTGCACCTTTCACCTGAAAGTGAATCTATTCTGTGACAAAGGGCAAGACAATGTCTGAGTGAGGGGCTCTTCTACACCTAACCTTTGGCCTGCTTCCTAAATTAAAATCCCATTTTCTGCAACAAAGTTTCATATATAGCACTCAATAATCTCACAATGCCCATGGAAAAACTATTCTTGAATTATGGAGATTTACAACATTTTGAACATGACTGTATGAAGTGTCATTTGGACATGGTGTTCATTCAGTTGTTAACCTTTGCTTTTCGTTCATTTCATTATAATGATTAATGAACGATTGATGTAGCTTCTTACAAGCGTCATTCTTTTTACATCCGTCAAACTTCTTGCCACATTTGATTGAGAACCTTGAGCGTAGATCCAATTGCTGAGTTTATTTCCATTGTCAATCAATCACTTATAGAGTTACAAGGGAGATCTGGGGCCTGTACTACGAAGCGGGGTTACTGGCTTATCGGGGTAACTTGTTGGATTTAAGGTAGTCTGGGCAAAATGTAAGCGAACGAATATGAAGTCCATTTAAACCGTGGTACCTTAAATCTGACAAGTTACCCCGATAAGCCAGTAACCCCACTTCGTAGTACAGCCCACTGGAATCAAGCAATACAAGCAAGAGTCATGCATAGAGAAACCACGAACTGTACCTAGTTTTCAGATCGCAATTCACAAACAAGACTTTGCAACCTGGCTAATTTAGTAACGCAGCACAGGACAAACAATCAGGTGCCTGGAATAGACCATTCAGCATTTCGGGGGTGATTGCTGGTGATTCCATGTTGGTGAAACCAAAGTTTGGGGGGTGGGGTGTGTCACATATCTTTTGTGTCTCAAACCCAGATCTCAAGTAAAAGTACTCCACAAAATATTTTTCTAATAAGGTTTAAAGTTAGGACTGGACAGCAAACATGACTGAATCATTGATAGAGGGTATTTTTCAGCATCATACATTTAACTGGTTTCCCTTTGATTAGCTCCTTAACAGCTTCTGCTAACATCCCTAGAAAACCATTTTTGTTCCGTCGCTGCTTTTCGTAATAACTAATGAATTATTCACAGCTGGTGTTAAGCTCTGATGAAAATGCATATAACGTTTTTGCAGTTCTATTCTGCCAGTGCATCGGATTTCTCATACCCAGTTTGAATGTCACAGCACGCAAGTAGATCACATCCTCCACTAATCTTTTTGTCAGTTGATACGGCAGTTTTCTCCATTACTTATATCAGCCAATAGTAATTATTAATTATTGAGACTTTTTGACCTCCTAGTGCCAGAAGGACCTCTTTCTTCCACAAAAGGGGGATTATTGTGTTCCTAGTATCTTGCCCACCCAGGCTGCTCAAAGGAAAGCTAGCGTGAGTCAGAGGTTCATTGTGAATGTAACCTCTGTAAAACAGAAGATAACCGAAGCTTTTTAATTGGACGCGGATGTGGTTGAAAGGATCTGGGCAACTTTGTGTTAATCCTCAGAAAGAATATGAAAGACAGCTGGCTGTCCAGCTCCTTACTGCTCTCAGTCGCTCTCATGAGCTTGTTTAAGGTCAGTGTTCGAAAAAAATTGTATATCGCTGCCGTTCACTGTCTTGAGAGTGTGCTCCTCCACCGCACTGCGGAAGCCATGTTTCAAAAATCTAAGAAGAAATATGTTATAATTATATAATACCTCAAAGCTGTTATCAGTGACATCACCCAACATCAAAGACAATTCCACTCATATTTATTTATGTGTTTGCTTTTCATTCATTCTTGGACACATAATTATTAATGACAATTACTCACTTTCATGGGTCGTTTTTATACCAAAAGCTAATAATGTGACTTTCCCACATTACACATTACAAATACCTACCTTTGTTTTACTGCCGCTCTGCCCTGACACATTTATCACCTGTGCTGTATATATTTTATATATTTTGCCTTTAAACATGAGATGCCAGTCAGTCTTACCTTGTCAAGCAGCAACCTTGCCTGTGAGGATGCATATCCAAAATATTTAATGTCAATGGGAACTCATGGTCAGAATGCAGCGATACAAGGATGCTCTTGTCCTATGCAACAAGCATCTCTTTGGGCAAAACAAAAAGCTATTGTATAATGAATATAAAGATGCTCTAAAAAGACATTTAAAAACTCCTTTTAATGCATTCCTTTCAGTTCCTGAGAAGAAGGTAATCATGTTAACTTCATTATGTCCATCTCCATAATATCCATTATTTATTTTCTGTACTACGTTTGTATTTATCACCTACCGCCTCTCCTTCAACCAAGAATTTCTGTGCGACCTCAGACGCCCAGTTAGTCCTGATCATTAAAACCCTGTTGTATCCAGTGTTCTCCCAGCCAACGCTCCATTAAGAACCGCAGTGTGTCTGGTTCTCTCACCTAGCGCTGTGTTTGAAAACCACAATGTGTCTGCTGTTGTCACCTAAGGCTCTGTTTTAATGTGTTTCTCAGCTTCACATGCATTCTGGGAATGCCTCCACATTCCTTACACATCTCTATGGCTTGGAGTCCCTGGTGGGATTGTGCCAATTGTCGTTAGGCTCATGGTCAACCCCCTATGGGACATCAAAGGTCCCCAGAGTCTTTATACTTCTTAATACTCACTGCCCAGTCCAGTCGGACTGAACCGCAAAGCTGATCTTCGCTATAAATACTGATCTTTGTTTTGGGAATGTCTTGTGTTTATTGTTACCTTTCCAAGGACAGAGAGATGTGACCATGGGTATAGGGCTTAGAGGGAAGACCTTTTCTGTCCCTGAGCGCTGAGTCCTTGACTAGCTGTGTCATCCTCTGCAGGGTGATGTGTTCTGATATTATACTGACACTGAGGCTGTAACTGCGATTTTTGCACGGGAAGTCGCGTCAGTGTGACATGCTCTATTTCCCATGATGCCTGTTTCATATCATTGTTTCCGTTAGATGGATTTGGGCATGAATACCAATATGCATTTTGCTTTGCTCATCTCTCTATTTTAAAGGGATGTGGTGCATTAGTCATTAGTGTTGTAAAGAAAGAGCAGCAA
>JAODLC010000015.1:12657459-12682513 GCA_026781145.1 Hippopotamyrus pictus | reverse complement strand
AAGTGGAAGCAATGCATTGGCGAATTTGCAGCATAATCAAAGCTAAAGGCGGTCCAATGAAATATTAAAGTGTGTGCTTGTTTTTGGCCTGACAATGTATATCAGAGATATCCATGAAATTCCTGTATATTGAAGCCACCTTAGGCTTTTAAAAAGGCTTTGTATTCAATAGCATCAGCTCCTCTGTAGCCCACATGAGTATATTTTGAAATTGTAGCCCCCCCGGTCCACTCAGATTTCCCCTGTGGTTGGCACTACACCTTGCGTCTTCGACGGTAAAACTGCCATGTAGCTGCTGCATCCTAGCGACAGTATAAGTAAACGGACCAGAATAACAACATAACCTGTGACTCTTGTGAACATCCCCCCCTGCCCCCCCACCAGGCAGCTAATTGGCAAACAAGACTGTAAGAATGCACGGTTATGAATCACCAGATGCCCACAGAGGCGCCATGTGAATCAGACCCATAATCATTCATAGTCAGGTCATCATTAAAGTGATGCTTTTTAAGGCTGGTGGAAAGATCATAACGTTACTCTATTTAATTTTTATTTGTTTAGCTGGCACTTCTATCCAAAGCGACATAGCAGAGTGAGACGGTCCCTGGAGTAATGGAGGTTAAGTGCCTAATTCAGGGGCCCGTCGTCGAAAACACTCTGCTGACCCAGGGATTCGAACTTACAATCTTCCTATTACAGGCAGACCATCCAAACTTGCTAAGCCGCACAATATCGTCCAAAAGTGACTCTGGTGGGACTCGAACCCACAACCTTTGAATCACCCCTCAGGCACTTGACTAGAAGTCCAATGCGCTATCCATTGCGCCACAGAGCCACCTATGTTTGGGTTAATTTAATAATAATGCCTATCTATCCATTCGTCTTCCACATGTGCTTCTCCGTTCCTGGGTCAGAGTGAGCCTACACCCCCCCCTCCAAAGCACAAGGGGACACTATGGGTAGGATGCCAGTCCACTACAGGGCAATGGAATAATATGAGTAGTCTAATTGCCTGCCTGCATGAATTCTTATACCCGGATCTGAAAATATACTTCAGGCAAATAGACGTGAAGAAGATCCTATTAAGGTTCCCACTGGCCCATATGCTCAGGTGTTTAAAGTTCTTGCTCCAAATCTTAGATTACTGCCTTACTCTCTCCTTACTCCCTTGCCGACTTTCACTGTCTTTTCTTTTCATCCTCAAATCAATTTACCACATTTCTCCTCATCCATGCAGAACAAATTAAAAAAACATGACTTGGATGTTGGCCAGCGCTCTCTGTGGTTTATATTTCAAGTTTTTTTTTTGTCTTGCTCCTTTTATGCCAAAGAAAAGCTGCTTGGCTTCGCCTCTTACCATTTCATGCCATGTCATAAATCCAATATCAAAAATCCGATTCTACGCTCCATTCATATGAAACATGAGTCTAGTGGAGTTATTGCATGAAGACGCTGAAATACAAAGATTGACCTATTTCACTGTTCTCAGAATACTTTTTTTACTGTTTTTACTGAACTTCCACAGATTTTTATTATGTTGTTTTGTGTTTTCATATTGGATAGGTTACTTTACAAGTTCACTGAAATTTCAGGGAAAATACAGCTTTTAACGTCCGTAATATCCCTGAGGTTTTATTTCTCATAGGCTTGTGTTTGTCATGTACCTGATATGAGAGATAGCATACCATTTTCAAAGGAGTGATTTTTTTTTACCTGATTTTCCATAGTTTGGTGCCATTGCCGCAGCTTATCAGTGGAGCTTCTGAAAGATCCCTGACTGGTCTGTCAGGCTGTCATTAGCTCTGTTGTGCTGTACACTGAAGCAGACACATCAATTGGTGGGATTATTATCTGACCTGAAGAGAAAGTATCATGGCTACAGAGTCTATTCTTCCTTAATATACAGCATCCACCCTTCGATTTTAAATCACATGTGATCCAAACTTTCACCCATGACCATCCAAATAGTTTTCAGTTCAAGAACTTTTTTCCCTTTGTTTTCTGTTTTTTTTTTTTTTTTTTTTGGAATTTGCCAGGAAAATCTGATAATAATTAGCATCTGAAACACCACAAAAAAGCATCACGCCAAAGAGCAGTATAATGAGCTGCTAGTGTATAAAGTCCTTTATTAAAACGGGAACCCCCCATCTCCTGGTTCCACAACGCTGACAGCGTGAGTCTCCACCATAGTCCATGAGAAAGTGACAGGTCTCAGAAGCTCAGGAGATGCACACTGTCTGTGACCCCAACTCATTCATGCCAGTGCGATGAATTATGTAAAACTCATACAGTCATGCTGTTGACTAGCAAAGTCATTATACTTCAGGAAACTAAACTACAGCATGGATGCAGACAGAGGTAAAAAAAAAAAAAAAAAAAAAATTAAAGTTAAAACCACATTGCATTTCGCAATGCACACCAGTATAAAGAGTATCGAGATTCAGGCAGAGAACGTGGTCAGAACTATATACAGATCAGTTTTCAAATGTGCAAACTGCATTTAGCTACTCATTAGCTACGATAGTTATTATTATACAAATTATCACGACGTAAATGCGGCTTGTAAGGAGGGAAGATCTAGCCAGTCATTATTTCCAGGAGAAAGGTGACGGAGCTTGCGTGCAGCACTTACAAATCCACCAGGAAGGAGATCGGCGCAGCGTCCACGCGCTCCCAACCCTTGACGGGAACAATGGAAATAGCATCGCTTTGTTTGGCTCTGCAGAAGATATTAAGGCCACGCCCAGGTCCCGTAGGATGCGTCCCTACAATAAGGCAGAGGAAACGGGGGCCGGAGCCAGCAAAGGCCGCGGCCCGGGCTTTAATTAGCGTCAGCGTGAACACAGAGCCGTCCTGTCTGTGTCCTGTCTGTGTCCTGTCTCTGTCCTGCTGCATGGCCGCATGCAAACAAGTCTCCAGTGGCAGTGAAAACATCCCCCATCCTTTGGATGGGATGGCCCCTCATATTAACCCCAAGTAAAGGTCATACTCCAGCTTGAACAGAGATATTTAGCCTCATGATTATAATTAGACAGGAGCTGAACTGGAGCTAGAGTAATTCCGTGATTACGACTTGCGCCAAGCTGACTCCAGGGATGAACTCCGGGTTTCTTACTCAGTCATTCAGAAAGCGTGTGGTGTCATGAGCATTATTGCCACCACGTTAGTGGAAATGGGGAGGCGGGGGGGGGGGGGGGGGGCTTACAAGCTGCTAGCCTTTTAGTACCCCAACTAATACACGGGGATATGCTAAAGCCAGACTAACCTGGTGCTGCTCCAGTGCACAGCTGGAATGCATGCATGACAAAAACGGCACAGGGATGCATGCTGTCAAGGTGTATCATTCGTATCATACTATGTATGTCCAGTCTAGTGAAATAAAGACAATCTGCAGACATGTTTTATCTGGATCAGGATGGATTTCGTCACCTCAGATTAGGGGGTTTGCTTCACTGCATTTCACACGAGCCTGGAAGCTGTTTGAGTCTTGTGGTCGTCTGAAATGACTAGCCTTGTTGCTACCTTTGCTGGCTTTTTGTGAGCATATGAAGCATCTAATGGGGCTGGGAAGTGGGGGGGGGGGGCTGGGTGGATATGTCTCTGAGGGTCTCTTCCCTGGGGCTATGGGGGCCGCAGATTGCCCTTGTGCCCCTCGTTCAACCATTCACCCACTTTCCCGTGTGGCTCCTCCGGTCTGACTACAACAGACGTCTTTTGTTCTCAGTGTCTCAGTACCGGGGGCCTGAAATATCACCACGGGCCACTCAATGCAGCTTGTTCATGCCAGGCTTTCATAAAATTAAAATAACATGACTGTGCTGTGCATTGTGGGTAATGTTCTATGTTGTAGTAAGGGCAAAGTCAAACAAAAAGGCTAATGATAAACTACATTCAATAAATAAATAAATAAAAATATGATCACATTATACAACCAATTAAGCTGCTCAAGAAGTCTGCCTCTAATGTTATCTTAAACTGTTTTCTTGACCTAAATTGCGGAAACATTGGCTATTTTGTCTTTTTGGATGATATTCTGGGCTGAATTAATAGTGAAGGGACTTCTCTTGGCTACTGGGGTCAAAGCAAGGATGAAGCCATGGGTATAAATGACCAGTGCAATCTTCTATCCAGGCCCCGCTCAGTCAAAGGGTTTGGCAAGAAGAGGCAGAACAGGATACCAGTGTTTTTACAGTAGGGACAATGTTGGGCCTTAAACAATGTACTCAATCCAAATAAGCAAAGTGTAACTTGCTTTCATAATCAATGAGGTTGCAGAAAAAAGGAAAGGAAACCGTTTCACAATATCTTCGGGTCTAAGCGCCTCAGTACCAATGTCTTACTGCCACGGAGATGTTTCCCAGAAGCTTCTGTTTGCAACTTACATAGTCAGATCCAGTCAGTTGCATGGTTCCAACTATGTAAATTGCTAAGTTAGCAACAATGCTTTTGGGAAACGTACCCTAGTGTAGTTAGGAGTGAACAGGTAGGGTGACCAGATTATCCATGTCAAGGAGGACACTCTGAGCTAGGACAGGATTTAAAACTACCATTTCAATGAAAAGGACATGGATTTCAGTTATGTACTTTGTTCTTGCTCTGTGCTGACTGGTCAGTCTCCTATATTCATGCAAGTTTCTCTAATGTTAAAACAGCTGGATGAGTCTTTCAGTCACAGAAACAGACCAGTCAGATCACAAGAATTGAGCTATTTAGCCAAAGCACAAGAGCCTTTCAGTAGTTTGTAAATCCTGAAGCAGCTCTTATATAGTGTCCTCCCTGACACGGATTATCTGGTCACCTTAAGAAAAAGACACAGAGCAGCACAAGACAGAGTCACAATTAAGGGCACAAAAGGCTAATTTAGGAACGTAACACTGTCAGTACCAAGCTTTACCCCTAATTGCCCTGTGGCTTATACTAGGAAGCGGGTTACTAGCTTATCGGGGTAACTTGTCAGATTTAAGGTTGTCTGGGCAGAATGTAAGTGAAAGAATATGAAGACAATTTAAACTGTGGTACCTTAAATCCGACAAGTTACCCCGATAAGCCAGGACCCCGGCTTCGTAGTACAAGCCACTGGTCAGGATATAAAAGATGGATTTAAGTCCCGTTTCTATTTTCCCTCCATAACATTCTTTTTAAAAATTGTATTAACATTACCAGTGATATATACGTGTACAGAAACGTACAGAAAGTTTTGCTAAAGCCGCATTTTCACTTTAGTTCGTCTTTATTAACAGCCTTATTTGCCTAATCGAGTTCAAAGCAACGATTTGTAACATGGTTCGGTCCAACTGCGCTCCAGGTTTTGATATAAGTTTCGGAAAATTATATCACTCTTGGCGCCACCACTTAATGTGAAATCGCATAAAATTTTGTTGCTAATTCGCATCCAGCAGGACTTCGCAATTACAGCGATTGTAATTCCATATGAATCTGATTTATACGGTGCATGTGGCTGGGTGTCACCGCTATCAGGTGTGTGTAAGGGAAGGAGGTGGAGCCCCGCTATGCTTCTCCCTTCCCCACCCGTGTCATTCACATTCCACATTGGGGCAACTGCGCCAAATGGTTACCGCGGGATCGTGTCCCGAAAAGCGTCACGTCCGCGGGGAGAAGTACCGGGGCTTCAATAGAATGGCGTGACGGTGGAAGGACTTCGCTTCCAGTCTGATCTGTTTTCGGCGTTGCTCCCGCTAAATGTCTCCTTTTATGATGGATGGGATGATTGTCTGCCTTGATGTTGGAATAAACCGCTTTTAGTACGCCTGGGATTACTTTATGCACGGAACAAATATTGTATCGCAGCAATGATCTTAACAAGTGAGTATATTCTAAAAAGCAGTTTTTGTTTGTTACAAATATTTAAGTTATATGTTTTTAATTAGTAGAAATCTGCATTGCCAGTGTACGTGCAGATCTGTGAGTACTGGCGATCTCCCATCACTAATGCGAGAGGTTCAGCACCCTCCGAACCTGCCTGAGGGTGGATCGGGATCGTGGAAAGCGAGGGTACATTAAGGAATGCAAACCAATACAGTAAAGCGTGACTGCTGGGTTAGAAGAACTTTACAGTGAAGATACTATATTAAATAATGTGTTCTGGTGGCATTAATGATTAACATTGTGGCATAAACAATCTGAAACCTCATATTTCAAAACATTTTTGGTATCTACAGTTAATTAGTGAAGACCAATCATGACTTATTGCTTGTTCTATTCACAAATCTTCTTTGAATTGCATCTTGCATTGTTGCATTTGCTGAATCTTGTTTGCGGACATGCTTTGCATGCTTTGTGCTTGTCTGCCCTTTGGTGATGTACTCTCTATTTAGTATTGAGTGTTTTTTTTTTTTATCTGCAGCAAAACTAATTGTGTTGTCTGTGTATAACTGTGTGTGTAGCTGGCTGGAGATCACAACCATGGGAGTAACTTGTGCAGCTTGCGGTTGTGGATCTGGGGCCGAGCGGAGCAGTGCGGATTGGGCTTAGGGGTCATAAGTGCTGGTTTTAACATGCCTCACAATCACCTGAGAGATTCAGTCACTGCTCAGCAATGGTGTATCAAGGGTCAGTCACCCCCCCGCCCCCCCACACCATGACCTTTGTGTTCAAAGACATAGATTGTTAATATGTCAGAATTCCTGGGCTCTTCAGTATGATGAGATGGTCTTTAAAATTGATCTCCATGGCTGGTTTATCTCTGGTGCTGTGTGATTGTTTTCATTCACTGAGATGTGAAGAATGACCAGATACACACTAAGCACGGTATCTGCTTAGGATGGTACTGCTGTGAAAATGTTCTTCTCTCTTACAGCCACCAGCTGAGACACCATGGGCTCAGACCTTTACGAAATGCTACGTGACAATGTTCAGGGCACGGTGTTTGTAGCTACCTCCTTAATGTAACATAATAGCATAACAAACCATTAAGTTTGGATCATTTGCAAGGAATTAAACCTGGGGGTATACACACACTTTTCTGGCGAATATGAGAGGACCTTTATATGAACATAACGTTCCCTTACAAAGGAAAATACTGAATCTAAATCCTTCTGTGGTTCATTGAACTCTTTGAAGGCACCACCCTTAGCAATCGTTTACACGCATAAGCTATAAGCTGTCGGGATTCAAAAACATTTCATTGGGCTGCGATGTGTGATTGTCCCCATGCAGGTCAGCCTGGCCGAGCCAGGCGTAGGTCTTAGTGTGGCTTCAAGTAAATATTGGCCCCCAGCGGGGAGAGTTTCCTGCCACAGGAAGGAGTCGGGGGCTGTTGGGGGACACAGGGGGTGCAGAGTAATTTTAGGTGCTGATCATGGGAATATACCCTGGGAGCTGAATTTTGTCATGGATACAGTGGGACCCACAAAATTTTATGGCAATAGTACTAGTATGAAAATGTTCATATTTCAAAATTGCAGTATGAATATGCCATTGTCTTTAGTGTGTGTGTTTTTTTTTTTTTTTTTTTTTAACGTATAATTATTATTTTACTTTAGCGAAATGGGGATTCATTGTGGTAACTTGTTTGGAGAATGGCTTTGAGTGGGACACCATTAACAGCAGTGGAACCTTCTGGAGTTCTGCTCCCCTGAACACTTGTAGCCTCACAGGCATTTTTTGTCAATCAAGGCTTGAGCATGACGTATTTCCAACATCCTTTGCAGAGCCCAGGAAGGCGTCAGGAACTTGACTGATTCTCTTACACAATTCCTGTTCCCTCTTATCTGTTACGGTTTTTACTATGCATTCCTGATAAAGGTTTTTTTTTTTTTTTTTTTTTACTGTCATCATGTTGAATGAGTTTTTCAGCAGCTAAGTATTATTGTGAGGTCTCTTTCCTAAGTGCCCTCTTAAGTTCTATAAAGGACGTTGTGCTTTTAGAGATGATTAGTTTTTTTTTCCTGCCTTAAAAGTCTCCAGAAGTCCACAGTATTTGGCTGACTGCCCTCCACTTATTTTAGCCAAAGAATTATAGTATATTTCAAACCTTCACAATTGCCGGACGATTTTTTTTTTTATTTCATTTTTTTTTTTGGAGTTGGCAGGTCTGCTATCTGGCCTTGAGAGAAGTGGGCAGGGTTGCAGTACAGGACAGTCTCGTACAGTAAACAACTTCACACGTTTCCTACCAATAGGACAAGGGAAATGAGGTCACTTGACGTCCCTGGAACTCTGTAGACAATACAGACTCCCCCCCTACAGGCTGATTCTGCATTCGAGCTCTGAGGGGTGCTCGTTCGTTCATGCAGCCACGTTAGCGTCCTTTCTGTGCTGCCGTAAGATTCCGCCCACAGCAGTACCACTGACACTCTCTAGAGGGAAAAACCTGGCAGAAATGTGATAGACTGCACCCTCGTTTAGTCTAACATGGCTTAAACAAAGATCTCCCTTGAAAATAAGGCTGACTGCTGCAGTTCTTAAACCTTGTTGTGTTGATCAATGATGCAGTGCAGTGATCTGACTTATAGCTGATTTTATCCTCCTTCTGCTCAGTGGATTTCTGGATTTCTTGCTACTGTGACTCATCTTATATTTATTGTGCTGTGGATAAGATCCATCTGCATTTGCCAAGGAATCGTCATCCTTACTAATGGCATAACAGAAGGCCCAGATATGTTATCGCTTTATTTTTCATGGGTGTAAAAGGCTGTGTCTCCATGAAAATGCAGTCTGTACTTCCAGGTTATGCCCTCTTGGTGCCTGTCTGATGAGCATTATTGGGTGCCATTCGCTTCATTGTTAGGGATGCCAATGGACTGTACCAAGTGGCTAATAGGTAGCATTATTGGGTGCCATTAGCTTCATTGTTAGGGATGCCAATGGACTGTACCAAGTGACTAATAGATCAGGGTGAATTCAGCTGTCTTAAATGCACATTCACTTTTCTGTACTTTTCAAGACTTGAGATCCTGTCCATGTATTGTGCAGGACAGATTCTTTGGGTGTTTTGGATTTGTTAGATTTATGTAGCTGAGAGGACTTTTCAGAAATTAAGACATGGATATATGATGTGATAAAAGTTAATACAAAATAAATAGGGAAACCTGTATATGAAGTTTAATCATCATTTACTCACAAGAGCAATTAATATAATTTTACTAAGAACTCATTTTCTCTTTTGGCCTGTTTCTGTATATTTTTCCATTTGACTTAACCGGAAATTAACTGACCACACAGTTCATTGCTCTCTTTGTTTTATACACCATCACGTTTTTCACGTTTTTATTTTTGTACTAGCATGTGATCATCACAAGTGGCCGTTTCTTTGGGCCATCTGGCAAGTGCTTGCAAAGTGCACCATGTTGACTCATTCCAGGCAGGTTCAAGGGCGGCTAGGCTCCCTTATGGGGATGGTCTGTGTACAGGGACAGATGTAAATGCGTCCAAAGCACACAGATCCATCCAGCCTCACTGTTTGCTCTCCTCTCCATCACACCCTGACCTCAATGGTCAAAATAAGCCATTCTTCAAGTCCATCCATCCATAATCCAACCACTTATCCTTGTCAGGGTTGAGGGGCTTTCCTGCATATTTCCTGGTGAACTGAGGAAGGTTTCCACATGAAATAGAATGGAATGAATTGTGTTTTTTTTCTTCAGTTATCATTAAGTGAAATTGTTGAAAAAGGCTTTTCCTGACTGGAAAGAGACATTTAGCTAGATTTTTTGAAACAAACATTATTGATGTAT
Source organism: Hippopotamyrus pictus (assembly GCA_026781145.1). Classification (NCBI taxonomy): domain Eukaryota; kingdom Metazoa; phylum Chordata; class Actinopteri; order Osteoglossiformes; family Mormyridae; genus Hippopotamyrus; species Hippopotamyrus pictus. The sequence goes on along the minus strand of JAODLC010000015.1, from coordinate 12,672,818 downwards.
GTGACCCATTGAGGGACATTAATGCACAGTGAAGCACCAAACTGGACCCTAGTGAAGCACAGTGAAGCACAGTGTCCATTGAATCAAACTGAAACATGGTAAGACTTGGCAAGGCATAATGGGCCTCCACGACAAGGGTCCACTGCTCCCACAGCCTCGATCCTGCTTTCACTGGAGGCTTCCTCCAGCTCCCATGACTCTCATGTGAACTTTTTCACCCACATGACAACAGGGCAGTGCCTGAAAAAGGAGCCTTTCATAATCTTTAGATTCTGTGCAAATTCAGCACCCTGCAAGGAGGACATGAAGGGCTTCAGTATTGGCTGGGTGTTTTTTGTTGTGTTTTATCCATTGATGAGATCTTCCAAGGCAGTGTTCTTTTTAATACAAGTCACGTAGAGGAAATCGGTCACGAGTGGCCAGCGATAACATCGATTCCAACACGCTGCTAATCCTGAAGCAGGAAGTACTCCTCATGCTGGAACTGTGGGTTGAACATCGAGGAAGTCAAATGAAAAGGAGCTTTTCTGTCCTTGATCGGCTTTTAGGTGTTCAGGGTAATTAGGTTGCTATGGTGCCAACAGACTGTTTGTTGGAATTTCCTTCTTCGGAGACGTCTAACAGCAGGTTACCTGATTTTTCTCTCTCGCAGAGATAGAGGCCAAGGAGGTGTGTGATTGGCTGAGAGCGGCAGGGTTTCCACAGTATGCGCAGCTCTACGAAGGTAACGCCCCCACCCCCCCGACCCCCCCATCCATTGACCTCAGCTGCACTTAAACCACTTGTGGGTGGTCAGATTGGTGGTCATGGTGATTTATAATCGGCATCTTTGCATCTTTACAAAGCGGGCTTGATCTTGTATCGCTGGATCCAACCCTCCCCCCAAAAATCATCATAACCTTCATCCTGAGCAATTAAAATTTCCCCTCAATGCTGTCATATTTTAAAAACACGCACAACAGTGAGTTATGGAGTGAGGACTGTCTGAACGAGGAGAGAGAGCAGGGTAACCTGGCCTGTGGCCCAGGGTCCCGAGTTGTAGGGGTCCAGAATATTTTTTTATGCTTGTTACAGGCGCATTATATGCTGCAGGTAGGGCCCCAACAATGACTTCAACCCCAGCCCCCTAAATTCGGCCCTGGGGGTGATTCTGTGCACCGCAGCCACCCTTCCAGCAGGAGGCGCTCTCCGTGTCTAGCCCCTGCTGAGATACGATTTGCCTCCATGCTACATTCCATATTAAGCGGAGACGAGCCCCAGAAATGAACTGTCATTTGTTATTGCGCGACCTGTTTGTCAGTGCTAAGGTGAACTGGAGGGAAAGTTGGGCCAGTGAGGCGTCGCCCCTTGGGGGGGAGGGGGGGGGCTGCCAACATCATCGCATTGCTCTCATGACCCTTTATGCCTTTTCCTGTGAGCAGGGCAGTGTAGCACTTGACTCTTCCCCCCACATGGAAGGCCTCTGTCTGGCAGCTGTGTTTGCTTAGGAGAGATGCGTTTCCTCTGTAGTTCCAAAGGGCAGCCGGGGGGGTGGGGGGGCTTCTCTAAGCTCTGATGACAGAGCTGCTGTGGCCGGGGAAGCCGGTGCATTCTAACCTCCCTTCCCCCCCTCTATCCCACCCAAAAATGCCCCATGTCTAAGAAGTGCTTCTGGGATTCATCACTAACCTTCTAACCCCTCCCCCATCCCCCTGCACCCTCCCCTGCATCCACCTCAGATGCTCAGTTTCCCATTGACATCTCCTCCGTGACCCGAGATCATGACTTCCTGGACCGGGATGCCATCGCCGCACTCTGCAGGTAAGACCGCAAAGCCTCGTTAGGCCACTCCCCCCCCCCCAGTGCGCGATTGGCCGACGGCTCCGGCTGGCAGCCGCGGGTCCTCCCCACCTGTGCAGCTGGGAGGGGGTTCGGTCTGATAAGAGAAGATCACAGGCTTCAGACATGTTGCTGAGAGCAGAATGTGATAAGCTAATCAAAATGTCCCCATCTCCCCGGTACGAGTCAAGGGGCTTCAGTCTCTGCTGTGTCTCAGCCGTCCTGTTTGCTCTTTCCTTCACCTGTATCAAACAAAAGCATCACATCTATCCAAGAATGTTTTCTCCCCAGTGATAAGGTCGTCGTGTTGGGATTAGAGTTTTCTCCAAAGAAAAGAATGGAGAGTCCCCACAAAGACATAATTACAAACCTGTGAGTGTGTGCGTTTGTGAATGAACACAAAAGACCAATGGAAAACAACCTCTGGATGGTGCGGACCAGTTTGATGAGAAATACATAGGCAGGAAAAGCAGACGGCAGTTTAAGGTGCATAAGTGGTGGACATCTGGAAAACATTACTCAGGGTCAGCCGGAGCCTGGCTCTCACGTCAGAAGGCAGGCTGGGTGGACACCATTCCATGGGGGATATGCTCTCTGTTTGTTACATTTGTTTCCATGGCAACGTTTTTCCCACTCTCTAGTGAACCACCGGGTCTGCGTTTGTAAGACCGATATTTAGGGGTTTTACTCGTTGTAAATGCAATCCCGTTGTCCTGTTCATATCCCCTTCTGTTTGTGTGTGTCACAGACGCTTGGCCACCCTTAACAAGTGCGCCATGATGAGGCTGGAGATCACGCCCCCAAGGAAGCGGGTAAGCCCTTCACCTGCAGCCCCTTTTACAGCACCTACCCCCTCCTATTACAGTACTGCACTCAGAGGTGGAAAGTTCAGGTCCAGAAATTAAAAATCCAGACCAATATTTTGTTTCAACCATTCAGTTGAGCATAAAGAGTAACATTCACAGAATACGCAGTAGGTTGGTTGACATAAAATATTGGTCTGGATTTTTACTTGCTGGACCTGGAATTTCCATCTCTGACTGCCTTACTCACATATAAAAATAGTGTTGTAGGTCATATTTTTTCTTATGCTTCTCCAGGTGTTCTGGTCATCAGGTTGATTACTGGATGAGCTTCTTGCTCTGTTGATCTTTGTTGTGAGTCTTTGTTGGCCAAGATAGTTCGGAGGACTGTGCCCCATTGTTCTGCGCCTAGACATTGTTTACCTAATAATTAATACAGGGGGTATCCATGTTGGGCCATCTTTGAAGGACCTTTTGCATCACCTTGAGGTTTGGGGAGATGTGATCTAGTTGTTTAGAGTGACCTGCCAGTTAAGGAGTGCGCTGACCTTTAGGGTTAGCTTGGGCCGCTGCATAGCCCAGGGAGTTTATCTGCACACTTAATAAACGTGCAGCTCTAAACGTCGCTGGAATGTGATTACCCACGTCATGTGATGGCCTGGCTCCTCCCACTGGAATGTGATTACCCACATCATGTGACGGCCTGGCTCCTCCCACTGGAATGAATGGCATTTCAACCACAGGGCACTTATCAGGAGCTGTAAAGAGAGCCTATCTGTTAGATCATTAAGATATGCTTTACCTGCATACTGGTGTACGTGTTAAACAGGCAGTGTACCTGAGTGCCCAAAGCTCAAGGTCCCAGGCCGTAAATAAAAACGTGAGCGCCGCTACCAGGCTGTCGTGGGTTCCTTTCTTCGGTCTCCATGGAGGCCTTATCTCAATGTCACTATGGGCAGTGAGCTGACCCTGTGGCCTCTGCCCCCGACCCCCGCCCCCAACCCCCGCCCCTGCGCCTGACTGACTCTTATAGGTTATGCAGAGAGGATGGAATTTCTTCTTGCCCTTGGGGCAGTTGTTGATTAACTAGAACCACATGAGATTCTTGTGATGTTGACAAAGATAAGTGAAGCGTAGTTCCCTCTTCACTAATCATTTTCTCCTCAATTGGTAAATTAGCCAGATTATACTTGTTACATAATATAGTGCACCAATAAAACTTATCTCACATCGCATAGATATTTGACAAAATCTGGGGGGAAAAAAATCTGTGTTCAAAATTTGCACTTCGGAATGTGTAGTCTCAGGTTTATCTTAAAGTTTTTGTAAGTTTAGTCTTGGATTTGTGATAATTAGGTCAGGCAGAATTCCCAGGGTTCTTTGATCAGCCCAAGATCAATAGGATTCTTCGATTAGGGACAGCTGATAGGTTGGTGAGGATTCCCAGATCGGTTACCTCTCTCTCAGTCGCTAATCGTCTCCCTACTCCCTACATTTCTCATGCTGACACAGAACGAAGATTCAGATGAGGATGAGCCGTGCGCCATCAGCGGCCGCTGGGCCTTCGAGAGGGGTAGCAGACGCTGGTCCAGGATCGCCGAGTTGGACGGCTGCAGCCAGCCTGCCGAGGTCAGCGTTGAGAGCGAGCTGTCCGAGGTGGTCTCCCTCCACAGTATGGGCAGCAGCTCGGGCAGCACTGACCCCGGGCATCCTAGCCTAGGCACCGGCTCCTCCAGCCGCTCTTCTGAAGGCCTTTCCTTGCCAGGAGATGTTCCTCCGCCAACTGTACCTAGCTCTAGGCCGATGGGGCGGAGCGCACGGTCCCGGGCTAAGAGCTTCCTACGTAGGATGGAAACCCTACGTCTGCGAAGTTCCTCTACCAAGCAACGGAAGACGCCGTTGAGGCCGGTAATCAGTGCCCCAGTACCACAGGAGGGTCTGCATGAGGACGCCCTGCGCCGGCTGCGCTGCGTGGACGTCTCCAGCCTCCAGGGCCGCCCCCCGGCCCGGAACCACAGCGCCCCTTACTCTACCCAGACGAGCAGCAGCAGTAGCCAGTCAGAAGCCAGCAGCGCCGTGAGCACGCCCAGCCCCATCACTCGCTCGCGTAACCGCAGCAGCTCTGGTCACAACGCCAGCAAGCGAGGCGGGCTCTACCTAGAGGGCTTGGACCCTGCTGTTCTGCTGGATGGAGTAGACTTGCTCGGCCTGTCCCAATTCCTGCCCATTACACAAGAGGAAAAGCAGAAGTACAAAGACACGGGGACGTTGGATGAGGACCGTGAAGAGGAGGAGGCTGAGATCATCTTCTTCATCCCAGAAGGCCACAAGCCAGGTACCTTCCCCAAGGCACTACGCCGCAGCGTCGCCCCCTACAGGAGCCTGTCAGAGAGCGAACGGGATGGTAGCTGGGGGTCACGCAAGCGCAGCGGCTCGGCGGGCTCCATCGACAGTCGGCTCAGCCTGTACGACAATGTGCCCCCCGAGCCCCCTGGAATGGATCCTCCCGAACCGCAGCTGGATGACATCCTGCGGCAGGTGGACGGCCTGCAGCGGCTCGTCAGCGAGTGGGCCGAGGAGGAGGCTGACTCGGACTCCGCCCTAGACTCGCCGCTGCAGCACCACCTGGAAGAGGCGGAGAGCAGCAGTGACCTGGACAGCGCGGCCCACGTCAGCGAGCAGGAGGAGGGCCTGGCGGGTCGAGACCGGAGGGACTCCGGCGTGGGAGCCTCCCTGACCAGGCCAAGCAGGCGAGTCCCATTTTTTTTTAAACCTGACGTTGGTGATTATGTCTGTGTAACCGAACCCTTCTTGCTAGGATTATGTGGTACTCTTCCTATTTCACATGGCTCTTGTAACTCAGCAAGTAGAGAAATGAGTTCCCGAGGTAAAGGTTGTGGGTTCAAATCCCACGGAGCACCCATAAGTAACTCCTCCCTTAATTGATGCGTGCTTTGGGTAAAAACATCAGATTGATTAATTAAATTTAAATGATCTTTGGACTGCAGGGAGGTCACACAGTATACCAGGAACCATGTTGTTGTGACCAGCAAACTACTTGATTCCTACCCTAGATCCCACACTGTAAAGCAAAATAAGAGCAAATGCTAAGTTTTTATTTATAGTAAAGAGGAAGTGACCTTTCTAACAGAAATTAGGAGGAAATCCACCACACTGTACACCCTTTAAAGATATGTTTCCTTGATAAGTACATCTACCCTATGATTGTTTGTAGAATATAGTAGGTTGTTTTTTTTTTTTATAGGTGCAGATTAAATGTACTCAGTACAGAAAGTTTTCAGGCTAATACAATGCTGCACATGCCCTATTTCTGGGCTCAGAGTCTTCTGGAAGAGTTTTCGTGACCTACACAATGAATCTAATCCTTATTAATGACCAGCGCAAACATCGAAGCCGTCCATTCAGTCCCTAGCAGTCGTACCCCGATGCTCATGCCCCCCGCCCCCCCTCCTTCCTTTACAGGCCCCCCAAGCTTCGCTGGCCAAGCTTCCAGGACTCGCACCGTGCCAGCCTCCCCTCTGCTCCCCTGCAACTCAGCTCCCAGTCTGTGCTTCAGATGAACCTACTGCAGAAACTGGCTCTGCTCAAGCTCACTGCCCTGCTAGAGAAGCACACACCGGGACATAAGCACAGCCTTAGCTGGTCAGTGTCATTGTGAGATGGAGTCGGGGTCATGGGTGGAATGGGTGAGGCGTAGCTGGTGGGTGGAGTCAAGACTAAGTGGGTGGGGCTACGATGGGGGTGGAGTCTAGTGTGGGATGGGGCATGGCTAATGAGTCGTTCGGGGCCGGGGCCAGCGGTAGAGTGAGAGCAAGTAATGGGAGACACTGCTGATGAGCAGGGTTGGGGTCACTCTGGAATGCATTCTGAAATTCCAATCCAGATCAGGAAATGGAACTGGAGTTGGGATTGGATAAAAAACTATGGGTAACAGAATTGGAATTGAATTCGAATTTCATGGAGATTTAAATTCCAACTCCAGTTTCCTTTCCTGATTTGGATTGTAATTGATGAATGCATTCCGGAAGGGCCCCAGCCCTGCTGATGAGGTTTGCTTCTCTGATCGGAGTAGTGAATTTCCTCACTGACCTACTTCAGGTTTACTTCAGGAAGTAAAACCTTTTGAATTGAAAAGCAAATTTCCGAAACTCACTCCATGGGATACATTTTTGAGATTTTTTTTAATTAAATGAAATACCATCATTGGACTACATGATTCCCAGTACTATAACATGTGATGAGGAAACCTGACTTTATATTATTGTCCCACGAAGCAGGATTTCTTGTTTAGCCAGATAACTTGTCGGCTGAAAATAAAGTCCATTTAGCACAGACTACCTTAAATCTAAGAAGTTATCTGGTTAATCAAGAAATCCTCCTTCATGGAATACCCCCCTAGGTCTCATCTCAAAACCAACAAAAATGTTAGCTTTGGAAATTATGCATTTCAATTTTGCTTTGCACTACTGTATGAGAATGTTATATCCCTTCGCTTTGAGTTTCTTATATACTGCACCACCGCATCGGACCTGTCTCTGAGACCTTTAATCTCAGTGTGATTTCCCACCGAAGAGTGGCAGCAGCTCCGCTCACACTAATCAAAGCTAAAGAACCTTTTCATCTTACTAGCTGTGTCATTGCATAGACCTTCTAACTGTCCTCCACATATATAAACTCATAAGCTTCCCAAAAGTAAGAAGATTAGTCAAGCAACCCCATGGGAAAAACACTGTAATGGGGGGTAATGGGGACAATAGAATGATTCATCTGGCTTTTTCTTAATTTGGAACCTTAACCCCCCACCCTTGGTCCTGAGGTTCTAAGATTACAGCCCCAGATGTGCATCTGGCCCAATTAGTTAATGCAGGTGTGGGTCGCTCTCGGTTGCGGACAGCGGCCCCGCTGGTGCCTGATCTATGTGCTCAGCGTGCAGCACCTCCTCGCTTGCCGGGGGCCCCCAAAAGCACTGAAGAGCAGCAGAGGCTGCCTGTCTGCCTGTCCACATAGAGCTTGGCTTGAGGCTTACTGCAATGGGAGGATGCAAGAGTGATGTGAAGCCAGTATCAGATACCCACAGAGATGGAGGGACTAATAGGACAGGCGGATGAGGGGAATAGCACTCAGAGATAGGAGGGCGATAGAGAAGGAGGTGGCCTCATAGCATTCCCTTGGCGTTGCCCCAGCAGGGTGATGCCCCGGTTCATGAAGAGACCCAAGCTGCGGGATTACCGGGATAGGAGTGTCTTCGGCGTGTCTCTGCAGCTGAACATGCAGCATAGCGGACAGCCCCTCCCCCTTGGCATCCAACAAGCTATGCGCTACTTGCGGAGCCAATGCCTGGACCAGGTGAGAACCCCGTCCATCGACAAGTCCCCGTCCCCCAACTCCCTGGTTCCACACAACAGCTGGTGCGCCTTGAGTCTACGTAAATTCATCCCACAGGTGCTAGCTGACCAAATAATGATGTAATCCCTGTTCCGGCAGCCCGTTGTGTCTCCGTTATGTCATGTGAAGCAGAGTGGAAATGGTAAAAGAGAGACTGCAACAGGATATCACTGCCTTGGCCCCAGTGCGGCCATCAGCAGGGACCTGGGGGAGAGCTCCCCAGCAGCTGTGAAGGATAGGCTAACGGCCCGTGAATCCACAGCAACACGGACACCCCCAAGCACTTAATGACAATTCCCATGCATTCTGTAACTGCTACTCCCGCAGGTGGGCCTGTTCAGGAAGTCGGGAGTCAAGTCGCGCATTCAGGCGCTGAGGCAGATGAACGAGGCCTGTCCCGATGGTGTCAGCTACGACGGCCAGTCGGCCTACGACGTGGCGGATATGCTGAAGCAGTACTTCAGAGATCTTCCCGAGCCTCTGCTGACCAGCAAGCTAGGAGAGACCTTCCTACAGATCTACCAGTGTGAGTAGCATAGCTGCCTTTGTTATTATTATTACTTGTATTATTCTCTTACTCTCTTATTTTCGACTTTGGCCTTTGGACTGGGTAGTCCGTGTCCCAACCAGGGACCTAAGGTATTTAGTCAGATACGTTGTGGAGGATAGGAGCAGATCTCTTCCGTGTGATCTTTTGCACTTCTTGTGTTGTGTGGTGACCAGGTAGCTCTTGGAAGGGTCTTGGTGAATCCTTTCTAGAGCTCTGATCATTACCGACATGATCGTCTTGGTGCCCCTCCTGCTGACCTCGTCCTGACTTTGGATCGTCCTGCTGACCTCGATCTCTAGATATTTGCATTTGCCCAGTCTCTCATCTTCTTTGAGCATGATAACGTATTCATCTACTACATTGATTAGTAGGCATTGCTTCTCCTTTTTGAAGTGGACCACTACATCTGATTTATGCTGAAATGGTTTAGTTGGCTGCGATGGGCTGGCCCCCCATCCAGGGTTGTTCCCTGCCTCGTGCCCGTTGCTTCCGGGATAGGCTCCGGACCCCCCGCGACCCAGTAGAATAAGCGGGTTAGTAAATGGATTAATGGATGGATGGTTTAGTTGGTCTGTACATGATGGTTGTGTCACCAATGTTGACGACCGTTTCAGGCACATTTCTAAAACACTTGTCCACCCACCTAGCCTGCTGCAGATCGCTGGCCATCTTGTTGTGTCTCTTCATTTATTACTATTATGTTCATTGGGCTCCCGTTTCCTGTCCGCAACATCAATTTTTTTCCTGTGTGCCAATTCCACCTATTACGACTTCTGGCCCCTACTCCCGCCGTGCAGCAGCGTAGCATGCGTACTCCCAGCATCCTAGTTCTTTGTACTTGTGTATACCCTTAAAATGATGTTGAATAACGACTTACGAACATTTCAAGTTACGAACAGCCATTCGGAACGTATCTCATTTGTAAGTAGAGGAGCGTCTGTATTATTATTATTGTGGAGTCTTTAAGCTGTTACTTAAGCACACTCCTGTGTGCTGTCTTCAGAAAGACTCCATGTGTCTGAGTAAAATATCTCTCCGCTTGCTGTAACGGGAAGCCTTGCTGTGCTGGATGGTAAAATTTACCACAACACGCAAAACATGCTTATTTTTCAGTGCCTCTCTTCTCTTCTTCTCTCTCCCTTCCACACATAAAACATATATTTTGAGGACCATTATCATAAACCGCATCTTATAATAGATCTTGTGTAATAGTAATTATGATTTAATCGTATTTTTTTCACTTTTTAATGAGGAAACTTCTCCACCATTACATCACCTGGCTGCTGTAAATGCCCGAATGTGGTGTTAGGCTTCAGAAGATCTTTAAGGCGGGGTTGTCTATAACTAATATTACACTTATATTAAAGGGGAAAATATTGGAAGGGAAAAACAAGCATTAAAAATGTTTCATGTGTTCCAAATAAGTAGGACTGTGGCAGATTTAGTGTGATGCAACACAAAAGCCAAATTCTTCCTGGAGCCCAATTAAACAGCTTCTAAGTGTGACTGTCTGGATTAAAGAAAGACTCTGGCATCTGTAGTCTAGTACTAAACACTGTGGGGTTCTTAAACTTGAATCCAGACCCAGTTGTTACATTGTTGTAGTTACATATAATTGCTTGTCCCTCGTAATTATTTGACATGATGGTTCTGTTATTTTAAGGATCCTGTTTTATGGTTTTATGTTTGTCTGCAAAGCCCCTAAGTGACCCCCCCACACCTTCTCCCCCTACCACAGATATCCCCAAAGAGCAGCGCTTGCAGGCCGTCCGTGCGGCCGTGCTGCTGTTGCCTGACCACCACAGGGAGGCGCTGCAGACGCTGCTTTACTTCCTGAGTGATGTTGCCGCCGCCGCCGCCGATAACCAGATGACCTGCACCAACCTGGCCGTGTGCTTGGCGCCCTCTCTCTTCCACCTGAACACACTGCGGCGGGACGGCTCCTCCACCAGGTAACTCTCCTAGTAATGGGCAAATGAAGGTTCATGAACCATTTGCTGTATTTTTTGACCTCACGAGATGGTGCTCTTGGCTTGCTTTGGGGCATGCTTTGAGACCTTTTGTGAATAGACAGCACCATCTAGTGGAGTCAAGAAATACATCAAATGGTTCATAAGTATCATTTTGCCCATCACTAAACTCTTCCCCACATCCCTAGACTGGACTCCTGCTCAAACAAGAACAGTCCCACTCACGGGGCCAAAACAGTCTTTAAGAATTTATCCAATGTGTAGGTACGGCTGTTGAACCAGGGTTATTGTGAATTTTTGTAAACCAAAATAAAGATACAGTATATAAAAAAACTACAACTAAAAATAATTACAAATATTGCTTCAGAAACTGAAATAAAATAAAAAATGAAATATCAGTTTTTAATGGTATTTAGCTAAAGTCATGATTTGTTCATTTTTTAATTGCCATTTAATTAATAAGATCTGGGACATGTTTTGCCCATTTTGGGTACATTTGCACGTAATGTGCACTGTGTTTTCATGCAGGATTCTCTAAATATTGCAGACAACTATCAATCTGTTCCTATAAATCAAAATACAGTGGTACCTCAGAACTCGAAATTAATCCATTCAGAACTCCGGACCAAATCCTAAAAAGTTCGAGTTCTGATTGAATTTTCCCCATAAGAAATAACGGAAAACCAATTAATTGGTTCCCGGCCCCAAAAAAATTACACTGAAATATGTTTTTTTAAGCATTTAAACACAAAATGAACCGAACAAAACAAGAAGAGCATATACTGTACTAAAGACATCTAAGCACATTTATCAAAACAGTAATTTGTCCAGTTTATCCAAACAATGTGTAAAAAACAATGTGTTCTGCACTGATTGTCCGCTCCTTCCGTGTGCCGCACCCCCTTGTTAACCTCGTGTGGAATCCTCATGTGATCAGCTGTTTCTGGTTGTTGTTATTAGTCCTCTGTATTTAGTCCATGTTTCAGTTTGTTTCCCCAGTCCGGTTATTGTATTGTCCGTTTGCGTTTTGCCTGCCTTACCTGTAATTAAACCCAGTATTCCCTGATACCCTGACGTCTGCGCCTTTGTCTCCGTTCCGTCCCTGCTCAGCACGACAATATTATTATAATTAAATTTATTAATGGTTTATTTTTAATATTAAAATAATTTATAAGAAATCTTTATTTTTAAATGTATTTTATTATATAATAATTACTGTTACTGTCTATCATTGTCTAATGTATTTTTTTACTGTCTAAATATATGTATTCAGCTAGTGTAAACATATATGCAGGATGCTATCACAGCGAATGAGAGGCTGAGACTGAAGCGTTACTCTTTGTTTCCGCTGAGAGGGGTGCTGCGTGACTCATTTCCTCGTGTGTACAATTATCTTAGGTCGGCATTCACGGTTTGACTTCTGAGATTCAGGTCGAGTCCTAGGTAATTTTTTTTTCAATCTGGTTGGTTCGACTTTTAAGAGATTCGAGTTCTAATGAGTTCGAGAACTGAGGTACCACTGTACCAATACTTAAACTGAAAATAAAATACATAAAAGCTAAAAATATTTAAGAAATATTTAAATAAAGTAAACAAGATGAGTACTTTGAAGATGAATAAATCCACACTGGAGAGCTAGCTAAAGCTAAACTAGATTTCAAATGAAAATAATATGAAAATAAAAACTAAATTAAAAAATCAGACTAGAGTAAAATCCCATTATAACAGACTTCAAGGGACCTGGCAAAACGGTCCGTTATATCCAGGGTTGCTGTATGCCCAGAACACAACTACAGGACACCATTTACTCATGCCACTCCCCAGCAGACACACTTGTGGTATAGATTATTATATTGTACATGTAGTAATCCAGCTTTATCTGACTAGACGCGTGACTATTAATGATCCTGACTACGTATCTGCACTGGATATCACTAGCAAGCCACACGCCTTGTAGGCGGAGCCTGCATGTCCGTTATAGCCGAACAAAACTACAGCTAAAACCAGCCCTGGGGACCGAATTGTTTGTCTGTTATAAGCGAAAGTCCATTATATAAAGATCTGTTATATTTAATGCTGTATGTTCTTAAAGGCGCACAGCCGAGATCAGTGGACCTCGTCCGTTATAGACGATATTCCATTATAAGCGATGCACTATAACGGGATTTTAACTGCATAACATGTGTAGGACTGAGTGAATGAGATCGCAGCCTATTGAATTTAAGTTAAAGTAACGGGTCTCTATGAGCAGCTACAATGCAGCAGTAGAGGTGTTGAAATAAATGCTAAATGACGTCAGGCAGCAGCATCAGTTCTGTGTCAGTCGCAGGAAATGTCTGACTGGGTCGTTGCCTGCACAGGGTGATGCAGCGGAAGCAGAGCCTGGGAAAACCGGACCAGAAGGACCTGAATGAGAACCTGGCAGCCACCCAAGGCCTAGCCCACATGATCGCAGAGTGCAGGAAGATCTTCCTGGTGAGGCTTTGCCATCCCTTACACCCCCCACACAGATCTCTTTCTCAAAGGCCTGGCTTAGGAATGCTAGGAAAGTCTCCAGACCGGCATCGTCTGGGCTTTAGGCACCGTGTCACAGTACCGGATCTGGCCGGTTTATTTGTTTAAACGCAAGTTGAGGCTGAAAGAATCTGAATTGTTTAACCGGCAACAACCCATGACCTTGTGACCCTGTGACCTCCGTGACGTGATACAGGACCATAGCCAGAAATGAAATCTGAGGGAGGGTCTGGAAATTTTAGAGGGGTTCAAACATACTTTATTACCTATCCTACATGCCTGGGTCAGGAGAAAACAAATTTGGGGGGGGGACCTGTAATTTTACTACATGGCTAAATGCCTGACGCGACACACAGGGTAGCCTGGAAACCAATCAAAGTGTAAATACCATAAATGTTTTCAGTTTTGTGAAAATTTCCAAAAATGCTGAATATGTTCAGAATTTAGTGAGTTATTCTCTTTGAGTAGCGATAAGTATGTGGTGAATAAGTGAAAAGCTTGAAGAGTTTTTGAAGAAAGTGGGAATTAAAAGGAGAGCGGCACCGTGACTTAGTGGGTAGCGCTGTCGCCTCACATCCCCAGCGCACAGGGTCTGGCTTCTCCTCCGGCAGTCTTGGGGTTCGTCCCTGTTAGCCGAGGGCCTCCTCCAGGTGCCCCAGCCTCCTCCTGCAAGTTAAAATTTAAAAAATAATATTTAGGTGAATGAATGCTTTCTGGTGAATTATCTAAAGTATGTGCCTTCAAGTTTATCCCTTTTGATGGACTGGAATCCCATCGTCGTCAAGTCAAATAAAGTGGGCTTTATGGCCGTACCATCCGTAAGCCGTTAAACTGTAGCAAGAAATAAGATATCCCCAGGACCACGGCGTGACATGCAAGCAGTCCTTGGTAAGGGAGGGATTCCTCAGGATTTAAAATGCAAAATAGTGGAAAATGCGGGGCTGGACACAAGGGTTTTTATATGTGCATTTGTATTTGTTGACAATAAATTCATGCCACATGCCTCTGGTTATAGGCTCCAGCCCCCCTGCAAACCCTGCAATGATTAGACAGAAGACTCGTTTTGTGTACAGTTTTGTTCATAAGTTTGCAGGCTTCATCTTCTGCAGATTCCAGCTGGGGCATTCTGCGCCTTGAGTGACACTTTTAGATGAGCTTAATTAATTAGCTTTCTTGGAGCTATTGGCTAAATCAAATAAAACTGTAAGAAGCTTAGAACGTAGTGGTATATAAACAAATAAAGATTTTTTAAATGTTATATTAACTTGTACAATTTCCTCTTTTATGGATAATATGGGTTGTTTAAAAGAATCTCTGATTAATTCGTTGTTCATTGCTCCTAAATTGTTAAATATTTCATGATATATTTTGATTTGTTTAGAATAAAATAAACAGAAGTATTTTTACTAGGACAAACATAGCTGAGGCAGGTGCTTGGTTTATTTTAAGTTGTGCAAATTCAGGTTGCCAGCAAATAACGCCGACTGATTAATTAGGTGCTCAGTGGGATCCAAACCCCCTAAGGCCGGGAAACATTCCTACTGCATCAGGAAAACTTCCTTCTGAACCCCTTGCTTTTGCTCTTCATCCTAGATTCCGGAAGAAATGAGTCGATGCAGGAATTCGTACACGGATCAGGGCCTGAAGCCCCCGGGACAGGGGAAGCTGACCATCCACGGGGGCATCCTGAAGGAAAACCTGGATGGCCTCTTGAAGGAGGCCAAAGACCGTTTCCGGGGCTACGACAGCCGATCGACAATGGAGCCTGCAGAGCTGGCGAGCAAGAAGGTATCTGGACTATAGCAAACTCACCGAACATACACACACACCCAAAGTGCACTCACCAAACATACACACACACCCATAGTGCATTCACCGAACATACACACACACCCATAGTGCATTCACCAAACATACACACACACCCAGAGCGAACTCACCGAACATACACACACCCGTAGTGCACTCACCAAACATAGTACACAGACACCTAACCCTAACCCCCATACACAAACCCACGTATAGCAGCTAAGCTGGTCATTTGTTCCTTTTATGAACCAACGGTAACCCTAACCCATACCGTACCATGTTAGTGGCACCTTTAAGGATCCAGCTCAGTCAGCTCTTCTGTACGGTTCATTAAGGCTGGCGCCTCAATTTTTATAAGCAGCAGAAAATCCCCCAGGACAGTCGCCGCACGGTGATTTATCTGCTCCGGGGATGGTGTTGACGGTAGCAGTTTCTCACCGCTGTTCAGATCTGCCCCGATCATGGCTTCTCAGCGTGGTGCCGCCCCGC
>JAODLC010000015.1:12645287-12657339 GCA_026781145.1 Hippopotamyrus pictus | reverse complement strand
CCCCCCCCCCCCCCCCCCCCAAGATATAGCAAAGCCTCTCACATGAGAACACATCCTCCAGTTTGTCACTATTGGATGGTTCAAGCCATCACCAACTTCTCCAGCTGCTTACAAGCTTTTCTTTTAGCACAATCAGGTCCCTGTTCTTTCCTCTGTTTACGAGATAAGAGCCCATTGTTAACTGGGACAGGAGTCGGTGTTGGGGAGTAACATGTGACATCATTACATAACTAAATTACAAAATGAATGTAAATGTAGTCCGCTCCATTGACTATTACTAATTTGTTGGTGATTACAAAGGGGTAACATCTGAATATATTCCTTTTAGTAAAAAGCTTATATATTCAATGTAACATTCATTTTATTGCTTTGTATCTTTTCGCCATGCAGAAATGCCTCCTTTCAGCATGTTTCCAAATAATCCAGGTCAGCAAAGCCATTGGGACAAATTTAACATTTCATATTTATTGCCCAGATTAAAAATATGTTAGAATAGTAATCAAATGTAATACGTTATGCTACTTTGATGAAGTAATCAAAATAGTTACATTACTTATTACATTATGAACAGGGTAACCAGTCCCTAACCCATTACATTTCAAAAATAACCTTCCCAACGTGGGATGTGGCACATTGTTTGGTACAGCTGTAGCTTTGTACCGGAGTTTGCTTGTTAAATGAAGAGAAAGTACCCGTATTTTGTAAGCAAGAGGAAAAACCACAATGAACAGCAAGGGAGCTATCTCCTCCACGCAGATAAGCTGGTGGGCTTAGAATCTACTTATCAGAGTCGCTAAATACAATGCACACTTGTATGCACGGTTTCTTCAGTGCTTCATCCAGTCTTTTTCAGTTTTCATCACATCCCTTTATGGCTCAGTCTTTTGTCAAGTTTTTGTGATTGTCTGGCCTGTAAGGACAAATGATCAGCAAGGCTCTCAGCGGCCGCACACAGCTTTCAGCATGCTCGAGGAGCCGAGATCCACTCCGAGTCTCAGCTTGGTTGAGTTCTGTTCGCTGAGAAATAGTTCATAAGGTTGGTGATGGCCAAATGGAGCTTCATGAACCATTTGCTGTATTTTTTTTACCCCACTAGATGGTGCACTTGGTTTGCTTTGTTTTGAGCCCTATCTTGAGCAGAGAGCACCATCTAGTGGGGTCAGAAAATGCAGCAAACGGTTCATGAAGTTTCATTTAGTCGTCACTGCACGGTGCACAAAGTTCATGACTTTCTATTTGCTTATATTATTCTTTGTTCCATCCCTTTACACAAAAGGTGCAGGATGGAGTTCCGCTGAGGTTCTGGAAGGCAGCTCTAGAGGTGCCAGCAACCCCTGAGGAGGTCCTGACCCGGCTACTGCGAGAGCAGCACCGCTGGGACGATGACCTTCTGGAGGCCCAGGTTCTGGAAACGTTGGACCCACAGACTGAAGTGTATCAGTATGTGCGGGACAGTATGGCACCGCATCCTCCACGTGACCATGTCCTTCTCAGGTATACTTCGCTCGGAAAGGTTTCCATGCTCAAATTCTTATCCGATACATTCATCAAGCCAAATACACTTACCGTGCACATGTTCTGCTTGGATACAATTACTTTGCCTACGTTCAGCTGACTCACACCATAACATTACAAAATGTTCTTAATCTATTATTGCTTCTTTTCTCCTGCTAGGACATGGGTGACAGACCTGCCAAAAGGTGCATGTGCCTTGGTCTGTACCTCCGTGGACCATGAGGAGGCGCCAGTGTTGGGCGTGCGGGTTAATGTCCTGACAGCCCGCTACTTCATTGAGCCTAGTCGTCCTGGACGGTCTCGTCTCACGTATATATCAAGGGTGGACTGCAGGTAAGCTTCAAGTCCAGGACCACACACACCTTCCTGAAAGCAGGGTTTGTTGGAGCCTCTGATGATGTTTAGCTGTTTAGCTGATGTTTCTGTCTGTGTTAAAGTAAAGCCTGGATTTACTCATAGATCTGGGAGATATAGCTGGTCATGTGAGTCTGTCTGGATGGGTATAGTTGATAAGGACGTAGGGAAGTGTCTCAGACATCAGATTGAACTCTGAGGTGCCAAGAATCCTGTTCAGTAGGAGGAAACGCTTTGAAAACAATACTACTTCTCAGCATTAGGGGGCACTGTTAACTTACAATTCGCTCCTTCTCTTGGTCACAGGGGCCGTCTCCCGGAGTATAACAGTAAGATCTTCGGAAACCTGTGTGCGGCCGAAGTGGTGCGGATACGAGATTCTTTCACGGCTCACACAGAGAAATGAACCTCTACCCAGTGGCAGTCCTTATGGGGAATGTCTCTTCTGCTCACAGCAGACATGGTGCAGAAAAGCGTAACCTGCTCTTCCACGGGGAACCCTTTTGCACACGGAGAAAAAACAGCCAGCCCCAGACTCTGATCACGTCTGCACACATTCAGCTGCTTCGCTGGAATAACAGGCTACAGGGCAAGCCACATGTAGGCCAATGTGATCCTGAGCTCTCCAGCAGGGGGCGATATTGCTTCTGAGAAGCAAGAGAATACACTTACTTGTTCGTATTTATATATGTATGCATGGGCGTATAGATATGTGTCCTACTCTGCACTCAGCCCTGTATGTAATTATGCATTACAGGGAAGGCTTTACATGTTATTGTACTGTAAAAGGCTATGCAGGAAATGCGCTGGTATGCAATACTTTTGATGGAATTAGTGCAAGATGGAATGATGGACAGACCAAACGTGGGAGAGAAGTGTGTGTATAATCTCGCAGGGTAATCATGAGCAAGACAACTTGTTCATGATGAGAAGTCCAAATGAAACCTATATGACGTGAGTAAAACAAAATCTGGGCTAAAAAGTACGAACTTATTGAGCTTTTTGTAAGATTTCTCCCGAATAGTTTACCTGTTAGACGTGAAGCTTCGTGCATGTTATTCTAATTGTTTGCTGGGAAAGTGTTTCACAAGCAATAGTAGATATGCATTACATCTGAAAGCAGTTTACATAAACAACTGCAATGAACATTTATCAATATCGAATCATTCATTAAGGATCATTCTTCTAAATGTCTTACAGAAATGGAATTCAGAGCAGGTCCGACTTAATGTGTTGAGAAAGAGCCACCGTATCTTGATATATATGTATATATAAAGAAAATATAAATTATGGATTTTTTAAATTAAAATGTATCTGTCCTTTTATAAAGGGGCTACTATACAGGTTTTACTGTAAAGACAATAATGGCTAATACACGAAGACCCATAATTGCATCCTATTCTGTGTGAAGCAGAGAAAAGTGTAGGTTTATATCAGAGAAGGACAACACTATATGTACATTTTCTGCATCATTTTATCAGTATTAAGCAACATGAAGTTAATGCAAAATAAACATTAAATTTACAGATCTGCAAAAATATTTACTTCACTTCCTGTACATGATGCATAACTTGTATACTTTAATGGGATTCAGACAAAATAAAAGTAATGCATGACTATAAAAATTTGTTTAAAGTATTCTGGTATTTATACATCAGATATTCATTTTCAACAGGAACAGCATTTGATTGTAAATGTTATTCTTTAAGTTAAGGTAAATATACGTTATCATTTTATATGCATTTTTCTGTACAGTTCACCAACATTAAGTGCCCTATTAAATGAATTAAAGTAAATTGTCTGTGTTATTTTATGTTGCTTTGCTGATTTATAATTGTTTATATGGTGGCTTTATTAACATCTGTATTTAATTCATGTTGAGAAAATCATGCCATTTCATCTTCTTGGAATGAGACCTGGTTATTCACAGCTCTTATTTACACCAGTGGGGATGTGTTTGCACTCACAGACATGCATTTACACACAAGTGGGGTGTTTATTCTCGCATACATATATTTACACTCACAGAGAGGTATACACTGACATCTGCATATGATACTACAATGCAAAGCGTACTGGGCTTTTAGCCAAACCTCTGTCAGGCTGAAATAGATGGAAATGTGTTTTCTAAGTTGTTAATAGTATGTTTTAAATGTCATCTTTTGATATGTGTTTCGTGCAATAGTTTAAATGCTATACATTGGATACACTTATTTAAAGAAACCTACTCTAGATTTATTGACATCATCAGTATACAGCTCTGGAAAGAATTGAGACCACATGACAATTTTTTCTTTCACTCATTTCTCAATTTATGGGTGTGCATCTGTGAATTTATATATATTCTTCTCTGTTTCATGTAATGAAGGGCTCCTTCCTTGCTTTATGAGACTTCAGTCCTGCTTCTAGGAGCCTGATATGAACTGTCCTAGCAGTGCAGCTCACACCTGCACTTAATGTTTCCCGTTCCTTTTGAAGGTCACTTGAGGTCACCCTCTGATCCCTGAGAAGCTGCCAGGTAAACTTGACAGTCATCTCTGCCATTAGAAATTCGCTTCTGCCCTTTACCTGGCTTGTTTCTGGTCATCCCCAGTGTCTCCTGATTCACCTTGTGCTTGTGTACTACTGTCTTAGAAACTTTGAGCCAGGAAGCAGCCTGCATCACAGTGTAGCCTTCTGCTAAAAAATTACATTGAGTGGTCTCTTGATTTTTTTCCAGAGCCCTATTTTTATTGAAACGATACTGGTCAGTATAGAAACAGTGTCGATGCTAGTGGCTCGTGTATAGGCGATAAGCAGCTGGACTAATGTCTCCTTTGCATAGCACGCCAATGGTACACCATGACGAAGTCTTCCAAATAAAAGCCGCCCAACACCGCCATCTGGTGGTCAACTCTCTTATAACACTGAATTACAAGGCATGTTCCTACTGCAGAATCTGGCGTGTTCACCTTTAACTCATATTCCCTCACGTCACATGGGGTTATGCTGCACTCACACAACCTCCCACAGCAGTAGGTTCTAAGAACATTCTATAGCGGATATCTTAGATACTCCGGCAAAATGACAATTCAACGGATACAGGAAGCGGTTGAAAGCAGAAGAAATTTGAAACTCACCACATACTGCAAGAAATTCATTCACAGCTATAGACGGACAGGCAATCTAAAAATTGTCAGTTATAAGTGGAGCCTTGAGAAATACAATTAAAATCTTTCATTTAATTAAACATTCTGTTGCTATGGATAAAAGCATCAAATAATAATGTGCTTGTGAGTTGTTTTTCTTGTCATACACCAAATACTGTGCTCAACACTGGAGCTCAGGACAATGATGTCAGACACCTCCCCTTGCCTAAAACGTGACAGTTTCACATCAGCACCTCATTGGTTGGCCCCTCCCCCTCCAGCCAGCTACAGGTGAAGGCCCTATGGAGTTTGGGGGTGTGGCTTTGTCTGCACGGCCAATCGTCTTGCTTCGCCCTCTCATGCTGCTCACCCTCGTTGCTTTTTCTTGCTTCATAACCTTCACAAACACCCGGCTCTGAGCTGTGTCCACACTCCCACGCCTGTGGGAATGGAACGACCCCACACCCAAGGATTGTACCTCCTTCAAGCACCATGAGGAGACCCAGGAGCAGACTGAGGCCGCTAGGCGGTGCTCAAGGACCCCATGGTGCTGAGAATCTGAAGACCTGCTACTCCAGCCCAGTCACTCAGAAGGTAGCATTGGGTACCAGGCTACAAGAACTAGAAGCACAACACTGTTGTTCTTGTGTCCAGACATAGATCCTGAACTGTCCTCCTGAGGACATGACTGTGCTATGGCACAAACCCTCCTCTCGGGAGTGGCGAATCACTGAGAAACACAGCACATGATTACAATCTAAGAAACACAACAAGGGCAATAGGGTCATTCCTCAGAGAATAAGTGTTCTATGACGGTCTATTGCAAGGATCCCCGAGGGCCAAACTCCATCAGCAACATACTGTAAAGCCAAGGTCCACTGAAAAGCCAGCAGGGGAACCCAACAACAAAACGTGCCGAACCGAGTGGGAGGTCCAAATGACGGTCGGAGTCCACAATTATAGCAGGATTGGATCATAACTCATTTCAGCATGATGATGCATTTCTTACTATCCTAAAGTTACAACTGATACATGTAATTATATTTTAGGCAGAAACAGAGGTTTTACACAATTTACCAGCGTTCTACAGCTTGCAGCCAGAGTCTTTCCATTTCTTTTGCCTGTAACACTTTTAAGGCAACACTTATTTAAGTCGGCAGTTACTTGATAAACTGTATGGGCCAGAGAATCATCTGGACTGTTTGAGAAAGATAAAGGGCTTGCTGTGGGACCCCAGTAGAGCATAGCGGGAGAATCTGTTTACCACCAATGGAGACGACAGCATAGAAAATTGTATCCTATGAAAGGCACGTGCAGGTTATTGGCCACCTGGAGCTTGTTACCCTGTTTCTCAGCTTCGTCCACCAGGGGGAACCAAATCCCAGCCTACTTCATACACCTCCAGGTTGACACACATGTAAGAACATAAGAGTATTTCCCTGTACCACAACTTGGAATTATGACAGGGAATTTATCAAACTGGGACATTGTGATGACTACCAGATTCACTGCCACAGTCATGCTGCAGAGTTCACATATGATTGCATAATGGAATAGATTTGAATATATGTGATTATATAAATGTATGTCAAGCACGAATGCATTAAGTTTGCATAAAGTCAATATGCTATCAGCTTCATCTTCGTAATTATATACAGAGTCATGTTGGATGGACATTCTTTTTTAGCGATGAGTCATCGAACTACTAACAACATCTGCCACCGGGCTCCCTGGCTGCAGAAGGAGAAAGAATTATCGAACCCAGAGCCGGAATTTACAATGGATGTAGAGGTAGGGTGTCATTGTAGTATACACATTATAAACAACCTTTTTCTCTAGTCGGATGGCCTCTGGTTCCATTCTAAACAGGTGATTACTTTTCATTCATTTACTCTATATGATTCAGTAGAAAATTAAGGCACAGTTTAACATAAAACCCAAAATGCATGGAGCCTATCTCAGATGCTATAGTCACAAGGCAGGGAACAACCCAGTATGGGGCACCAACCAATCACAGGATACACTCACACAGCATTCATACACGCATGCACACCTATGGGCAATATGGTCACTCGACTCACTTCAAGTAACCTCAGCATGTTTTGGGACTGTGGGGGGACACCAGAGTACATAGAGGAAACCCCACGATGACACGGGGAGAACATGCAATCTCCACACACATGGAGCCATGGTAGATACTTGTACCCAGACTTGTACCCAGGGGTGTGAGTTAACAGTGCTAAACACTCCACCCCCAGAAGTTTATTATATTCCTTTAACCACCATTTATATAAAAAGAATTACTTTGGAAATTGAAAATGTTTTAAAATTATATTTACAGGAAAGGCAAAATTAATGAATGCCCTGCATGTGCGCATGCTGTATCACTCTTTCCAGTCCACCGGTTTTACATATTTCTGTGACAGATTGCGTTTGCCAGGAGGTATCACGCTCTGCAGTTCTCAGAAGCTCCGGCTGCAGCAGTTGTTCATCTTACCTGCATCTGTCGTCCTTGTTCTGACTCCCACCTGCATTTGGGTGACGTCATTTGACAGATCCAGTGGAAAAACAGTAAATCAGAAAAGAAATAATCAATCAAGACATTAGCAGGCCAGTCCAACAGGGCTCTTTCATCTCTGCCAAGGTCGGTTGAGGGAGCTAATCTCCATTAGAAACAGAAGTGGCCAATCGGCAATAGAATCTGCACGATAGAACAAGGCTTCCTGTTCGAAGTCCTTTTAATCCAACCCATGCAATGCCCACCTAACAGGAACTCACATTTGAAGTCTTCATAAAAAGGTTTCAAGGTTTTTTTTTTTTAATTTTCATTTGCACATGGTACAACAGGGTGGGCCAGTTCCTGTCCTGGAGGGCCAGAATTCAACGCAGTTTGCAGATTTCCCCTCTCAAACACATCTTAATTAGCTAATTACCAAGGGAGTGCTCCACAAAGTAAGATTTCTCAGTTAGCTGGGTTAAGCTAGAAGTCATGATTGTTAAATAAGGTTTTGAATAAGTAGCATTCCCATTGGACAATCGTGACTTCTAGCTTAAGCTATCCCAGCTGACTGAGAAGTCTTGCTTTGTGGAACACCCCGCAGGTTTAATAGGCATGTTTGAGCAGGATTCTGGCCCTCCAGGAGCCCTGTGGCACCATGAAAGTCTAAGTTACCTGCCTCCTGAAAAATACAAAGCAATAAATACAAAATGCAATAAAATATCTGCTGTGTATCAAAATAAGGGCGTAATGTCTTTATTTCTCTTACCTGCCGATAAAACCAACACTTGCATGACTCCATTTTGCATTCCATAACTGAAAGACCTTTTTAGTGACACAATTACGTGGGGGCCGTCAAGCTGCAAGAGACCGTCTTCTGCGGTTTATTAAATGCAAAACAGGTGTTACACAATCAATAAGCTATTTTTGGCTGCTCACGGTATTGGAAATGAACTGGTTTCTACAGCGATATGTGGTAACTTCAATGCTTTTTTGATCAGCAGTGTCTCTCAGAGAGGGAGACGACCGGCAGTATGGGGAACGGAAGAGAACAGAGAGAACGACATAAAACACAGACGCTGCTTGGGCCCAGGGAAACTCAAAGTATGCCCCTGCCAACAGAACAACATGGTGCATTTAAGCCACATTCAAGATTTGTTTGTGTCAAAAGCCTGAATGTTTTCCTAAGAGAGTCATAAGCTGATTTTAATATTAAAGCCGAGAGTGTTGATATCCAGCAAGTAAACCACTAAGATTCAAGTTTTTATATATTTTTTTTAAACAAGGAGACGCAGCTATAATCATTTCCGAATGGGAGAGCCGACCATTTTCAAAAATGTAATAGCTTCGTCATACATGCACCCAGTCAAAAATGGATGTGTATTTTCTTCTTTCTGCCGACTTCGTACATGTCTGCCCCAACGTAGTGTCATTATCAAGGTCGAAAGAAAAAGACATCTTTTAAATTAACAATGTAACGGGTTCATACTCATACTTACAGGTGGGTTTCTGGTTGTGTATATTACAAACAATATATATGCACAGAAAATACAATCCTTTTTACAAAAGCCCCAGCCAGTAAGGCTACTATTATTTAATGATTTTTTTAAAAGCTATGATGGGGAAACGATGCCTGCCAGTCCTAGCGTATCTTAGCAGCTTCACAATGAAATCTGAATAAATAAAACTGATACAGTAAGTCAATAACTGATACAATAAGTCAATAACTGATACAATGGTCACAATGGCTACTTGTCTTCCTGTCCCTTTTTCTGAAAATCTTCTGAATATTGAGATTTTCCAAAAATGAAGTTAATCCCCATCCTCCCTACAGTTCTTAGGCAATCAGGAAAACATGCAGACTGAGAATATGGCTAATTGTGATAATCGAGTTACTCATGGTTTTTTTTTTTCTTTTTCAATTATGGCAGAAATTGCATGGTTACTTTCACTGTGCTGAGCAATTTTATCACTATCTTCTGTAAAACGAGGGCATCTAATGGAGAAATTCAGTATTACAACTGGCTATTACAACTGACAGCTTTCTTGAGTGATACACTACATCAGGGGTGGCCAATCTTATCCGCAAAGGGCCGGTGTGTACGCAGGTTTTTGGGATAACCTGTAGGTCAACTGTTCAAACCCAGGTGTGAGGACTCTTTCAGCCAATCAGTCCTCTAATTAGCAATCTAATTAGGGAGTTGCAGCGGAAACCCGCACACACACACTGGCCATTTGCAGATAAGATTGGCTACCCCTGGACTACATGGACAAAAGTATTGGGACAAACCCCTTAATCATTGAATTCAGCTGTTTAATTCAGGCCCTGTACCACAGGTCTATAAAATCAAGCACCTATCCATGCAGTCAGGATTACAAACATGTGTGAAAGAATGGGTCATTCTGAAGAGCTAAAAAAAAATAATAAATTGCGTGGCCACTATATAATTAAGTGGTGGCCACGAATTAATAACGTATGGCCACAGGATTTCCGAATGTCTGGAAACACATAGACAACTTTGAGAGTGGATAAAAGTAAGCATAATTTTATAAAGAAATTATAATTTTTTAATTGATAATATAATTGTGAGAAGACATGTTAACTTCCTAAAGGCATTATCGACAAGTGCATCAGACCAGCGTACAATATCCCGGAAATTTAACTCGTTCCCACGCTTTAAGAAAGTCGTGGCCACCTCTTAATTATCTCGTAGTCACGCAATATATATTTTTTTCCCCTATGTCACCTGGGGCTATAGGGGCTCCGTACCATGGTCAATTGTATGTGATATTATTGCAAAGCAGAAGTGTTTAGGAACAACAGAAACTCAGCCACAAAGTGGCAGACCATGTAATGTAACAGAGTGAGGATCCTGAGTCGCCAAAGCTCTGTTGACTCAATGACTCCGGCAGTAACCACGGCACAAAAACCGTTGCGCCAGGAGAATCATGGAATGGGTTTCCATGGCTGAGCTGCTGCACACAAGCCTCACATCAGCAAGATAATGCCAAGCGTCTGTTGGAGTGGTGTAGAGCACATCACCACTGGACTCAGGAGCAGTGGAAACATGTTCTGTGGAGTGACGAATTACACTTCCTCTGTCTGGCAGTCTGATGGATGAGTCTGGGTTTGGCAGATGCCAGGAGAACGTTACCTGCCTGACTGCATTGTGCCAACTGTAAAGTTCAGTGGAAGAGGGATAATGGTATGGGGTTGTTTTTCAGGGGCTGGGCTAGGCCCCTTATTTCCAGTGAAGTGAACTCTTAATGGCTCGGCATACCAAGATATTCTGGACAATTCTGAGCTTCCAACTTTGTGATAATAGTTCGGGGAAGGCCCTTTTCACACACCTTTGGGATGAACTAGAATGGAGACTGTGAGCCAGGCCTTCATGTCCAACATCAGTACCTGATCTCACAAATGCTCTTCTAGATAAATGGACAAAAAATCCCACTTACACTCTCCAAAATCTTGTGGAAAACCTTCCGAGAAGAGTGGCAGCTGTTAGAGCTGCAAAGGGGGAACTGACTCCATATTGATGCCTATGGATTTAGAATGGGACATCATAAAAATCCTGTATGTGTAATGGCCAGGTGTCCCAATGCTTTTGTCCATATAGAGTATGTCTGTGTTGGCGCGGGGAGCAACAGGATGGCCTAGCCCCCTAAATGGCCACCTGTACATATACATGTGACACTGGGTCCAGTACAGACGCTCCTCTACTTACGAACTTTCAACTTACGAACTTTCAGGCATACAAACAAAGAGGACCGTAAGTCGAAATTGTGTTCATTGGACTGCCGTTTCCTGTCCGCAACATCAATTTTTTTTTTCTGCGCCAATTCCGGGCAGTACGACTTCTGGCCGCCACTCCCGCCGTGCAGCAGCGTACCATGCATACTCCCAACAGCCTAGTTCTTAGTACTTGTGTATACCCTTAAAATGATGTTGAATAACGACTTACGCACATTTCAAGTTACGAACGGCCATTCAGAACGTAACTCAATCATAAGTAGAGGAGCATCTGTATCTGTAAATAGACTTGTTCACACATATATTTTAAATCAATTGACGTAGCCTCAAAGGCAAATAACTCACATGGTTTAAAGAGGAATAAAACACCGTGTAAATTGTTAAATCAAAGCATTCAAATAGGCCTATCTAGGCCTGCTGGTTTCCCGCAGCTTTGCAGGCAGAGCATAATTAACTGTGAAACACATTTTTCAGGACTTTATACAGATGTTATACAATACTCACCGTGGATTTACACCTAAGTCGACCCTTCTGAAGATTAGCCCGCAGAGTTTTGGGTTGTGCTGCTAGGTACAGAGGTAATGACTGTTTTATTGTGTGTAGCAACAGCACATTCCACGATACTAGCTTGGGAGGCCTATGTATTCCGAACAACTCAGGAACCTGTCAAGTTTCCCAAAAGACGACATCCATCTATCCAGCTATCCATTCTCTGTTGCTTATCCGGGGTCAGTTTGTGGGGGCAGCAGTCTAAGCAGGGATACCCAGACCTCTCTTTCACCAGCCATCTCCTCCAGCTCCACC
>JAODLC010000015.1:12627198-12645187 GCA_026781145.1 Hippopotamyrus pictus | reverse complement strand
GCCATCTCCTCCAGCTCCACCGGGGGGGGGGGGGGGTTACCAAAGCATTCCCAGTACAGCCCAGAGATATAATCTCTCCAGTGTGTCCTGGGTCTGCCCCAGGGCCTCCTCCCAGTTGGACACGCCTAAAACACCTCCCCAGAGAGCTGTCCCTGAGGCATTCTGGACAGATGCCTGAACCACCTCAACTGGGTCTTTTTGATGAGGAGGAGCAGCGACTCTACTTTGAGCTCCTCACCCTATCTCTACGGCTGAGCCCAGACACCCTGCAGAGGAAGGTCATATCTGCCGCTTGTATCTGCGATCTCATTCTTTTGGTCATTCCCCAAACCTTATGACCATAGTTGAGGGGAGGAATATAGATCAACTAGTAAATCAATAGCTTTGCCTTCCAGCTCAGCTCTCGCTTTACCAAGTCAAAACAATACAGCGTCTGCATAACTGCTGAAGCTGCACTGCTCTCCCTGTTGATCTCCCTCACTTCTTCCCTCAAATAAAGACCCCCGACAGACTTAAACTCGTCCACTTGAGGCAGTAACTCCCACTAGGAGAGCACAATTCACCCTTTTCTGGTTGAGAACCATGACCTCAGACTTGGAGGTGCTGATCCACATCCAGGCCGCTTCACACTCAGATGCAAACCTCCTGCAGGTCATAGCCCCTCCAAGAATTGACACCTTATTAAGGTGGAGGGCATTGTTCCCATCTGTGTTCCTATGAGATATGCTGTTGGGAGCCACTAGCCCTGCTAGGGTCACCCAAGGCAAACTGGTGCTAGATGAGCGCCCAGACTAAGTGAAACTGACATGTGATGACGGAGGATATGGTCCGTGTGACCCTGCCTGGATTAGGGAGACCGAGGCCCCGCCCATGGGCCCCAGTCAGGCATAGCCAGAAAACAGAACATGGGCCCGCCTCCCTGTGTGCCCACCACTTGTAAAGTGGCCGTGGGGGTCAGGTGTAATGTAGACAGGGTGGCAGTCGAAGGCAGGTGTCTCTGCGGACCAATCATTGGGTACCTAATCTGGCAAAGCAGAAAACTGGAAATGCACTAAGTTTAAAAAAAAAACACATCAACTAATACAATAGATGGTTATTCTGATTATTTTTAAGTGAACTTAAAATATATTTAGTTGATTCAGCTCAAAAATATGTTTAAAATAGGTTATCTACGTTGACGTTAAATTGTAAGTAAACATTGCTGACAAATATAGCCTATATTTTGGTAATGTATGTTTAGTACTGCAATTTATTCTTTGTTGAATATATTTAAAAAGCTGAATGCATAACGCTGCCTTATGGTAAGAGTACACTTGGATGGTGTGACGGCCGATCGCAGGCCAGGACGCCTTAAGCTACCGTGCTGTATTTTTATAATTCGTCCCAATATATCATCAAACGCAGGAAAATCCATTCAGAGACTATACTCAAACAATATAAATAATAATAATAATAATAATAATAATAATAATAATAATAAACAATAAAAAATCATAACCTGACTGTTGCCAACCACACTTATGAAAATGTGATTTTATTTACATTCGACTAAACACATACTTAATCTCGTACACATTTCAATCGTAAAGCCGCTGTTTGCTAAGCTAAACAAATTTGGGAGATTGTCAGAATAACGCCAGGAAAAGACACATCAAACATGTTATTTTCGGGGATAAAAGAACAGCATTCAAACTGATGCTTGACAGCCAGCACAACATGTTCTATTTAGAACATTTTGAGCAAAGGTTCTATTAAAAAACTTAAATGTTCTACAATGACGCATACTTTAACCTGAATATAAATAATAAAAACATTAACTTAAGTGTTGCATAATGATGTCAGTCACACATTAATTAATTCATTCAATATTTCTGGGTATCCGGCAATTGTCTTAAAAACAACTGGTGCGACAGCAGCTTTTTTGGTATGAAGTCACTTCTAACTTGTTTAAATAGAACAAATGATCAAATTAGTCTGTTAAATGATTTTTAACATGAACATATTGCACTCACTGGCCACTTTATTAGGTACACCTGTTCAGCGGTTCTTTGAAGCAAATATCCAATCAGCCAATCATATGTCAGCAGCACAATGTATAAAGGCATGCAGATACAGGGCAGGACCTTCAATTAATGTTCACATCAAACACTAGAATGGGGAAGAAAGGTGATTTAAGTGACTTTGAACGTGGATGGTTGCTGGCGCCAGATGGGCTGGTATGAGTTTTTCATAAACTGCTGATCTACTGGGATTTTAACACAAAACCATCGCTATGATTTTCAGAGAATGGACTGAAAAAGAAAAAACATCCAATGAGTGGCAGTTCTTTGGTCAAAAATGCCAGGTTGATGGCAGAGGTCAGAGAAGAATGGCCAGACTGGTTCAAGCTGATAGAAAAAGGCAACAGTAAATCAGAAGAATATCTCTGATGCAGATCACATCAAACCTTGAAGCAGATGGTCTACAGCAGCAGAAGACCACAGTGGGTGCCATTCCTAAGCTAAGAACAAGAAACTGAGGCTACAGTGGGCACAGGCTCACCAAAATTGGACAATGGAAGACTGGAAAATATTTTCCTGATCAAATGAGTCTTGATTTATGCTGTGACATTCAGATGGTAGGATGTAAACACGAAAGCACAGAAACATCCCACCTTGTCTCAACATGTAATGATATGGAGGATATTTCCTTGGCACACTTTGTGCCCCTTAGTATGCATTGACTGTAATTTAAATGCCACAGCCTACCTGAGTATTGTTGCTGACCATGTTCATGTTTAAGCCTACAAAAGTCCCTAGGTTACGAATATCTGACTTGTGGAAAACTCGTACTTCCGAACAGACTGCCATAAAGCCTGTTATATTAAAAATTGGGGTTAAATGGTGCGTGATAACAAATGCAGGAAGTACTTTGACCCTTGTGAAAACATTGCATGGCTTTAGTGGTTCGTCAGCTTGAGGTACAGTACCTTATGCATTTACTTTCACTATCACTGATATGTACTGTATTTTTCAGACTTACCAACAAATTCAACTTAAAGACATACTTAGAGAAAGGATCTTGTTCGTAACCTGGGTTCTGCTGTACCCAGCTTCTAATGGATACTTCCAGCGGAATAACAAGCCATGTCACAAAGGTCAAATCATCTCAGACTGGTTTCTTGAACATGACAATGAGTTTAGTGTACTCAAATGGGCTCGATCACCAGATCTCAATCCAATAGAGCACCTATGGTATGTGGTAGATTTGCATCACGAAGGTGTAGCTGACAAATCTGTAGCAACTGCGTGATGCTATCATGTCAACATGGAACCAAAGTCTCCGAGAAATGTTTCAAGCACCTTGTTGAATCTGTGCCGCAAAGAATTAAGGCAGTTATAAAGGTAAAAGGGGATCCAGTCTGGTACTAACAAGGTGTGCCTAATAAAGTGACTAATGAGTGTGTACTACAATGATTTAGTATATCATAGTTTTTGAAGAGAACAAATGCATTCAGCAGCAATCATGCATAAACCATGGCTCCAATTTTTAAGCCACTGCCAATGCCTGTGATTGGTTGTGATGTATAATTGCATTGCAAAATGAGCACAGCACAAACTGTACCACGCCATGCTGATGGTGTGTCTTTGGCATTCATTCTCAGAAGGCTACACTGACGAAAGTTTGGCCGTAACATAGCAACCTACAATACACTAGTGATGCATATGCAGGGCTGCTAATTATCATGATTACATGACCTAGAAGGATATTAGTGTACAGCTTATCATTTAAACCTACACCGATATACAGATTGCAGGTTATACAAAATATTATATAAAAGTAAAGCAGTCTATTTTTTTTCCACACAAAAGCTAGGCTTGTATGTGGCTCAGTATGTTAGGACACTGACCCTCTCAGTGAAAAGTTGCCAGTTCAAATCACAGCACCAACAAAATGATTTCACCAATAGGCCCTTAAGCAAAGCTCTTAACTCCCGATTTCTGTGTGGACCCTAGTTTCGTAATCGTACATCGCTTTGAATAAAATAAATAAATGTAATAAGCTCCAGGCAGTAGCTGTGTTACTACAATTTAGTGAAGAACATTTTTAAACAGGCCTATAAAAAAGTGTAATATATGTTTTTCTTTTACTAAACGAGATCATTTATAATTGTTGTCCTATAGTTGCAAATACAGTGTTAATGATGAGTGTACACTCCTCTGCATACGCTTTTCTCTAACATCCTGTCAAATTTAAGAGTTCTGACGTCTTTCGGCATAAGACAAATTCGCAGTCAGGGGAAGCGGAGCTGATACCAGGTTTGTCATTGATGTTGACATTATCCACACCAGTTCCCTGTTTCACCGGCCGCAACTCCCAAAAAGACGCGAATACGATCGGCGTCGAGCTGCGTAGTTTCACTTCTGCAAAGCTGATATTTATTCAAAGTCGGGTCACAGAACAAGGTGACCGCTGTAGGAAAAGAACTGGATGTTATATGCCTGCAATTCCCCTTTCTCGGTACTTTAGCGGAGTTGTTACGAAACGTAAAAACAAAGGTTTTATAATCGAATCCTTTCGTCCAATCAGAGAACGGAGCGCAGCCCACGTGATTTTTTTTATGTAACGAAGCGGAGTAGAATGATAATTTTACTGTATCTGTAGTGTGCAGTGAATAACTAAACTACATAGCAGTCAGAGGGCATCGCGCTTTAATGTATTGAGATGTTTTGTCCATATTTATGATATCTGACACTTTGTCTCCTTAATCCGCGATGTCTGTTCTACATTCCGACAGTAGGATCTTTAGAGATCCCAGTTTATGTAGAGAAACTACGTGGGACGAGGGGGGTTGTGTAGATCAGATATTCATTTTACAGAAAGCTTTTATGCTGGCATCAGAAAACCGCGTTAAAGAAGCACTAGATTCTTTCTCCGTGGCCTTACGGTATGGTCCTGTCAGACCACAACAACTAAGTGCTTTAGTTGATAGTATCTTGCGAAACTCCAGCGGTAATACGCCGTCAGACAGCTGCTCTGGAGACTCCAGTGCCGTGTTTACTTGTCCGAGCTGTCGTGGATTTCTGTGCGAGCCCGTAACTGTTGCTTGTGGACATTCATACTGCAAAAGATGTTTGCGACGGCACCTGATCTCCAAATGTACGCTGTGCCAGGAGACCACCGACGCGGCGATCGGGACTGAGAAGGTGGGGTCACTGAAACCAAACGTGATTCTCAATTACCTTTTGGAAAAGTGGTTCCCTGCAGAGACAAAACGGTGTAAAGTCATCGGAGAAATTGAAGATCTGTCCAGAAGAAGACTTTTTGACAAAGCGTTGGCTCTTGCCAATGAGGTGATTGAATCAGGTAAGCCTTGTAGGTTTCACCTGATATATTGCTTTAACGTTTTTAGTTACTTAACTTATAACTCTAATACAAGCCTTATACAATTGATTACTAAAAATGAAGCTCGTCGTAAGCATGTTCATTACATCAGGTAAACTATGGAAACCAGTGTCTGTGTTTTGCTATACTGAACAAAATTTTCTTTTCTTAAGGTTATTTATTTACATATCCACCTACAGCTGGCAGGCGCGCATGCGCGCTACGAGGCACGGTCTTCCGATACACGTATAAATAATGAAGTGCTCCAAGCGTTATTTAAGCAATCAGTAGCGTACAAAAGTTTTATTTACTCTTATAATAATTAAACCATGCCGGTTTTGTGTATTTCTACAATGACTGACCTTAATACACCAGGATAGTCCTTACCGTTACTTGTAGGCTTAAAATAAAACCGTTTTTGTAGGGCACAAGGCTGGGGTATACCCTGGATTGGATGCCGGTCAATTGCTGGGTACATACATTCACACACACAATCACTATAAGCAAGTAAGAATCGCTTATTATCCTATCTGCAATTCTAGTAATATATTATGGCATTTTCGTAATATAGCTCGTAATTTTAATTATGAGGTGAAGCCAACCTAGCAGACCTTAATATCATAGAAGAGTTAACAGTCTCCACTGGATTTCTTGTAAAAATGTACCTACTGACTTACTGATAGCTCAAATGGCAGCAAGCTTACCAAATTTTTCACTTCCTGTTCCTGTTAGCATCAATGTCAAGTGTCCTCTGTCATATCGTCTCATTCTGTCTTTTGTATACATTACTGTGATGTACTTTGTTGTACTGTATACAGGAAAAGTAAAAGTTACAGGCAACTATGATTACTCCACCCCACACAGACTGACACACATAGATTACTGTTTTACACTGAGTTTTTTTTTCTGTCCTTCCTTCATAAGACAATGAATAAAGAAGGGCTGCAGTGTATTCACAGTGCGTCAGTTTCATAGAGGTGTTTACAGTATGTCGTGAGCTCATTCAGCAAACAGGATGGCCGAGTGGATGCGTTCCAGGTCTTACTCGGAAGTCACATGGCTGTATTGAATGTTTGCTTGGTTTCTGAGCACCTGTCAGACCTGATCCCGCCCCTCTCCCACAGGTCCCGGTGATATGCTCGCTCTAGCGTATCGAGCAGAGGCGTTTGCTGGGCTTGGGAGGTACGAGTCAGCCCTGAATGATCTGGAGGTTCTGTGTGAGAGCTCCCCCCACTGGCCAGAGGTAACTGATACAAGGGTTACCTTCTGTGTTACATGAAAGCCATATTTATACCAAGTGGTCTTTGGCATTTATCTTCAATTAAAATACATTACTGTCCTTGGATGACGGGTGGAGCAAGGGCACTGCATAAAAGCTGCAGAGCTCGGGAGTTTCATTGGAGAAGCTTAAATTGCAGTGAGAGCCATGTGTTATGTGTTAGGGGTCATGTGACGTCTCGCAGTGCCAGAACCAGTGTATTTTTTCCGTTACGTTGTTATAATGGTTAGGATGTAACCCACTGTTGCCAAGTGGGTCAGTTCACAAAAAGCATTGTGTTGGCCACAGGGTTATTTTCGGAAAGGCAATGTACTGCAGAAAATGGGCCACGTGGACGACGCCCTGCAGGTGTTCCTCCACTGCCTGGCTCTGGATGCAGATTTTATTCTCGCAAGGAAGGAAGTGGAAAAGGTAATGAACGGCCAGCTTACTGAACTCCATGACCTTGGGGTAACTATAAATAACCATAGTTCTGCAACTTTGGACTTTCTTCTTGTTTTGCAGTAGAGACTGGTTGTCTGCACAATAAAATACTTTAAGACGGAAATAAAGAACATTTCTGAATGTTTTAGCGTATTGTTGCAGCCTGATAGGATCTGTTTATGGTTTTATGCTTGAATATACCAAACAGAAGCAAGAATTCAGTGGCTTGTCGCAAGCTAGAAAGAAATGCATGGTCTCTGAAAGTGCAACTTAAAGAAGAGATGCAATAAAACAGGAAAACATTTTAGGGTTAGGTGGCACATCAAATTAATAAATGTACCAGAACAGTTATTTGTGGGCACTGGATGTATCTGTTTTCTACATCTGGGTCTGATCCCAGATAGCACTGCTAACTTCACAGTCACAAATACGGTCTAGAATAAACACAGATTATGTAAATGTTTGCTAAGTGTTGTCTTGCTGAGTCTTTCATAACACTGACCCAGACCAAAGAACTTGTATTTCTGAAGCTCTTGCAGATACAGTAGTAATACAGTATAGCTACAGTGTAGCAATTAAACTGTTGAGTAATGTATCCACATTGCTACTGCTAAACATTGTATTGTGTTCAGTGGGATAAATTAATAAATTGTTGATAGATGAGCTTAATTTTTATGTACAGCTTAACTAGATATAAATAAAAAGTCATGCACATAATAGAAACCTTTGGAGGCCTTTACCGAGGCTCCAGATTGTTGTAATAATTTGGGAGAAGACTTTTTTATTTTGATAAACAAGAACATTAGTCGACACAGGAGTCACGCACAGACAAAAGTCCTTGGAGCATTTTAAAAACAGATGAGTGCATTACTCATTAGTAAGACAATCAGCGGTTACCTAACCTTCTCTAAACATTTATTTTCAAGGCAGATGTATTTCATGTTGCATTTTCAGCCCCGTGTTTTTGCTGCTGTGCAGATCCTTTATGACCTGCTGTTGCCCGCTTCTGCGGATGCCAGACTGGGCCAGCAGGTGGCGCACCTGAGCTCGTCCTCCCGCCTGCCCAGGAAGGCGGCACTGGTGAACACCCATGTGCAAGCGTCTCCCCCGTCACTCCAGGACCAAAAGGAGGTAAATCCTTTTTGGGGAGTGTCTTTCTCATGATGCAATCATTTGTTTGGTGAGGCTCTGTTTTTAATGACTGAGGCTGATTCTCGCCTGCCTTCTGTGCCCAGGACTGTGATATAACCCCTCCTCCACCAGCTTTGGGGGAACTGAGACTGAGGAGCTCCACCTTACTGTTAACTCCCCAAGACCAAGACCTGCTGAAGAGGAAACTACCTGTCCCTGCTGATGGGAGGAGCAAACACCTGAGACAAGAAGGTAAGTGTCCCTCATGGGTAGCGACCGGTATGCTTTTGCTGCATTCCAATTACCTCAGAGGTTGGAGCTGGGAATGACGTCATACCCTAGTTAATCGCGTTCCAGTACAAGGAGTCGGAAAGCCATTTAGCAATACCAATTCTAGGCAAGTTCATTGTTAGCCATTGTTGGCAAGAGTCATCCCGTGTGAGTTAAATCCCACGCACTTTGGTCTCAAAAAATTCTGAAAAAAAATCCCAGGCGTACCCATGTTATCCAGGAGACACCCAGTAAGATTATTTTGATGTAAGATCAATACTCTCCGAGACACAGCGAATTATCTCGGGAGAGGGGAATCAAAATTGACACAACTTTATTTTTTCGTCAGTTTCACAAGACCGTATCTCAAGAGCTGAACCATCTAGCAGGCTCAGATTTTGCATAGCGGTACCTCTGTAGGTATAGTGTGTAACAAAATCAAAATGTTTGGTCCGGATGCCACCACTTGGTAAGAGCAGACCTTCAAAAATGGGAAAAAAAATATATTTTGCATCTTTGGCTTTGCCATGTTTACGCTTTCAGGAAGCATACTTGTAACTGATACGGCCTGCTGAATTTTTTTCCATGTTTAGAAACTTGCACAGGGCTTTTTATAAGCAAACAAGAAACTGCATCAGGGTTTTACCAGCAGCCCACTCAAATTTGAAAGAGAAAAAAAACATTTTGGGTCTAATTTTCAGACCAGCTTAATGCACTGGGGAAATTTTTAAAATTATTTTTCCTATACTCTACATGGTCCCTTCTTTCTCAAAAAACAAGTCTTACATTTCTTATGTGAATCTTTCATTTTTATTTTCCATTCTAAACATGGGTTAAATTTTCCATTTGTTAGTAATGGTAATCATCAAGTTCTTCATCGCTAACTTGGGTATCTGATTAATGGGGGGAAAAAAATAAATCACCAAAGGTACATTAGGCACATGAACAGCAGCTGCTTGACTGATAATTAAATACAACACTAGTTATAATGAAATGTTAACATCTTGGTATTACAGCTGCAGGAACGTGATCAATTTCATTTCTGTTTCAGCCGAGGTGCAGAGTGTAGAGCATCTTTGTCGTTGAGATCCAGATGGTGCTGCCTCCCACTGACCGTTGTAGGGGCTCTAAGCAGTGCAATGACACACTGTGATGGCACTCTGCCTGTTCCTTTTTGTACTGTTATTCCTGGTCTTGCCCCGTTTCTTTCAGACAGTCAATCAGAAGGTCCATATCCTTGCATTTGGAGCATGAAGGAGCCATATCTTGTTGGGAGACCACAAGCAGAGGCAATCTTCTGAACAAGGACCTTACTGACTTCCATTGATTTTCGTTTGCCGTACTGCGACATATTAAGCTTATTGACTCTTACTGGTCCTGCTGGAGAGACTCCAAGCTCTGTAAGACTGGTGTTCAGCCTTGACACTTCTGAGGGTTGGATAAAGTCCATATCATTGTTCACTTCTCCTAACCTCATTGGATCACTGTCCAGTTGCTCAGTGGCAGACTTTAGTTTTGACCAACTGTTTTTAGCACATTTTCTGACCTGGAATAAGGCAGGTTGAAATGTCACTAAGCCGGTTTAATTTGTCAGCATCTTCCTTATTGAATGTTTTGAGGTTTTTGGTCGCTACTTTAAAATGCAGTCCCAGGGCGTCAATACATTTCTTTTGCAGGATTTTGTATTTGTCAAGGTACAAGTTTTTATGACGAACACATATTGTTGCATTTGGGCCAGCTGCGTTTTGCGATCTGAGAATTACGAGTTCTTTATCAGCCTCTGAAAGACCATACAGCATCAGTAGGTTGTGCTTCCGTGACAATATGTTTTTAACACATTAATATAATGTTCGATCATTGTCAAAAAAATTAAGTGAAAGGAAGACTACTAATCTGGTGTAACGGGACAGATGGCATTCACTGTCAGCCGAACCGAGAATACAGCTTGGGAGATTTGTGGCCATATTGAGACGGCTATGGTTCAGGACACGGACTATTCAGTGCAGCCACAGGTGCTTCTATCATTGAAGTTTCAGAGGACAGTCCCACGCAGTAACAAATAAACCATGAAGTGATTTATTCTTTCCATCAAAATTCACTGATTGAAAACTCAATGATTACCATTATTGACACGTTATGCATTCAGCCTATGTTTAGGATAGGAAATAAACATGAAAGATTTTCTTAAGAAAAGTAAGGTTTGTGTTCTGAGAAAGAAGGGACAATGTAGAATAAATTAAAAATACATTTAGATTATCTGCACATTCCCACATGCCATTAGGGTGCTCTGAAAATGAGATCCAAAATATTTTTTTGGATTTGAGAGGTATGCTGTTCAAACCCTGATACAGTTCCTGATACTGATGCAGTTCCTTTTCTGTGTATTGCTTTTTCAGAAAGTCTATATAATTATAAGGAAGAAAAATCTAAATTTTCTAAAGTCTGTGTTGGTTACAAATATAGCTAAATAGGCCTATAGCTAAAGCAAAAACTTTTTTGTGAAATTCAAGGGGCTGCTTTAACCATGCATGGTCCTCTGGACCAAATGTTTTAATTTCAGCACCTACTATACCAATTAATGTACCAGCATGCAAAGTCTGAGCCTGCTCAGTGGTTTAGTTCTTGAGCTATGGACTTGTGAAATTTGATGAAAAATGAGGCTGGATAAAATTGACACCCCCCTCCCCTCAGTAAATGGGCTGTATCTTGGAATATATTTATTTTGCATCAAGTTACAGGTTGTATCTTGACTAACATGGGGAGACCTGGTAATTTTTCCAGAATTTTTTGAGTCCGAAGTGTGTGGGCCATTGGTTGATTTGACATGGAATGACACAGTACCAGTCGATAGCAATGCATTATGCTGTATGTAATTTGCGAACTACATAGCAACATGTCCACAGATAGCAGTGTGTGTACATGCGGCCATATATACTGTGTCTATAACTGATTGAATGTCACAAATAAGTCATAAGTGCAAATAAATAGTATATAACTGCAGCATTCACTTCTGTTTGATGATGAAAATAGCAATCTTGAATTATGAGGCTGGGGTTTCAAAGGTTCCTCCATCTTTCAGAGTCAGAATTCCGACTTCAGGGGGCGCCCAGTTGAAATTTCCAACTTGGATTTGGAACTCGACTTCCGAGTTCAAATGGAATGCACCATAAAGCACTCCCTTTCAACCGTGTTTCAGTCATCAGCTCTCTCCTGTTCTGTCTAGATGCCACAGTGCCCTCTAGAGGGGTTCCCAGGGAGCTGTTGGAGGCCAGTGACTTTGAGTGTTCTCTCTGTATCAGGTGAGGGGCATGAAAATTAAATGCAGCAGCACTGTGACACTCATTCATGACAAGAGGGTCATAAAAGACCAAATGCACCATCTTTCTGCTTGTGGGATACCTGTCTAACAGACCGCTCCCATTTCAAATTCATCATATTCACTCCATAATAGCTTGTACCCTCAGGCAGTGAGGTTACTCAATAGCTGATCAGGCTGTTACTATGGATAATTTGCATGTCTCTGGTTTTTATTTCACGGTTTTATTTATTTATTTAGTTTTCCCAGGGGAACTCATTTCATTGCTCATTTCATTGCTCATTTCATTGCTCATTTCATTGCTTACATATACTGCTGCATGCTATATTGTGCACAGTAGTGCTGGAAGGTGGGGTGCTGAGGGTGTTTCAGCGCCTCCCCTTGTCAATTTCATGTAGGAATAACCTAGTGTTATGTCACTTATCTCACAGTGGCTCCGAGGCAACTTCATGGTCATTTCTCCAAAAACACTACTACTCTTAGCTGTTGATAAATTGTAATGATACTGTGAAGTCTACTGGTCGTTCAACTTTCAGCACCCTTGTCCCATACCAATGATTGTGCAACTGATAAATAAACTTTGATTTGATTAAATAGATTTTATGTGGTTTGGTTTAACTGGCACTTAACCAGGTGTGTTTTGGTCTGTTATAGACTGTTCTACGAACCGGTGACCACACCCTGTGGACACACGTTCTGCCGAAGCTGCCTGGAACGGTGCCTGGATCACGCCCCTCAGTGTCCACTCTGCAAGGACAGCCTACGGGAGGTGAGCCACTCTCCCACCCAATACGGTCCCAAAGGGATGGTGCCTTTCCCTTTCTGCTGTCTCATCCTGTGATGGGTGGCTCTCTGCCTGCAGTTCCTAGCGAGCAGGAAGTTCAGCGTGACGCCGGTGCTTGAGACGCTGATGAAGACGCTTCTCCCTGAGGAGTACCTGGAACGCCTGAGGAGCCACTCCGAGGAGACGGAGGAGCTCTCAGAGTGAGTAACCCCCACCCCCCACCTGCACCCTAGCGCGACCTATAAAACCATCAAACGGAATAACACTAAAGCTCCCCGGGTTGATTCCTTTTGTTGCTGTTTTTTTCTCCGCTTGGTCCCCCTTTGCCCTAGTAGCTTGAGGAGGGGTGTGCCCATGTTCATCTGCACCATGGCCTACCCCACCGTGCCCTGCCCGCTGCACGTGTTTGAGCCCCGCTACCGCCTCATGGTCCGCCGCTGCCTGGAGACGGGCACCAGGCGCTTCGGCATGTGCATCAGTGACCCGCAAAAGGGGTAAGGCCCGCGGCACAGTGTCCAGCCACAGGGGTGTCTGCTAGGGCAGCTGGATTAATGCAAGAATCATAATCACGATTATATAACATGATTATTCATCGACTTTTGAAATATCCTGTATTTACTGAATTAAAAAAAAAAAATGTTTAACAGTGGATTTCCTTGAACTCTAAATATAATTCAGCTGAGAAACAAATAAAAAGAGACTGAAAGGGTCGCGCTGGATTTTGTAGCAAAATGAAATGTAGCTCAATAATCATTTTATTTTGATAATCATTGGAACCAAAATTGTAATTGAAATTAAAACTCCATTGATTGCCCAGCCCTTCTGTGCACTCAGAGGGAGATGATCTGTCTACTTCATCAGAGCTTTCCAGTACACTTAAGGTGGCTTCCGTAACAACATGGAACGTAATACGTACATTTCCATGTGTTTAACAAACATACATGACGTATTACAGCCTCTCCTCATTTAGTGACTGAACTCTGACGTTAAGCGAAATTGTC
Organism: Hippopotamyrus pictus; assembly: GCA_026781145.1. NCBI lineage: Eukaryota > Metazoa > Chordata > Actinopteri > Osteoglossiformes > Mormyridae > Hippopotamyrus > Hippopotamyrus pictus. The sequence continues at coordinate 12,631,619 of JAODLC010000015.1, read as the reverse complement.
GCTAAGTGAAAATCTCGGTAGCCTAGGCATGACCGCGACTGTGCTTACGACTTTACTTCAGCCACCCACAGTCAGATTCTTTTACCCTTCATGAAGTGGACATTGTTCACATTATCATGCCCACATGTTTACCCATGTAATGTTTTACATTACAATATTTACACATATTTAACAGGACAGTGTATTGCAGTGTTTACAGCTACCGTTACAGCTAACGGTTACAGCTATTAGGGTCAGTAATCACAAGTGTTAGTGAATGTGTACTGATTTTATCAGGTGTGTCCCCCCATAACTGTGTGTGTGTGTGTGTGTGTGTGTGTGTGTGTTGTTGCTCTGTTTTACCATGTTATAATACTCTGCATCTCCTTCTGTTTCCATACCACAGGTTTGTGGACTATGGCTGCATGCTGCAGATCCGCTGTGTCCACTTCCTGCCGGATGGTCGCTCGGTGGTGGACACCGTGGGCGGTGAGCGCTTCCGCGTTCTGGCCCGGGGGATGAGGGATGGCTACCACGTCGCCGACATCGAGTACCTGGAAGACGTGAAGGTACCCCAGCGGCCGCGCCCTCACCTCCCCGCCTCGGCACGCGGGGAGTGCCGGCGTGTCTCACCTCCCCCTTTTTCGTTGCCCCAGGTGACGGATGCGGAGGAGATGCTGAAACTCCAGGAGCTGCATGACCAGGTGTACAGACAAGCGCACACCTGGTTCGGGAGCCTCGAGCCGCGTTTCCGCGACCAAATACTGCAGCATTTTGGCCCCATGCCAGCAAGAGAGATAGACATACAGGCAAGGAGTCGGCCCACCGCTGTCATATGTACCATTTATCTACAGTATGTCGTCCGTTTCACTGTGTCTGAAGACTTGAGAGTTCTTTATTTTCAACAAATGTACAAGTAGTGCCTTGAAATACCGTTTCCTTTGGGTGCTCTATAGTGCTGCACATAAATACAAATACTAATATATATATATATATATATATATATATATATATGTGTGTGTGTGTGTGTGTGTGTATAAAACAACGGCCACACAATAGATACACTATACATATAAATATAAATAGTGTACGAAACTAGGACATGCAGTCCCCAGGTTACGAATAAGATCCATCCCTAAGTGTGTCTTTAACTCGAATTTTTAGGTAAGTTCAGAACAGGTACATACATTTCTTATTTAGCGTCAGTCAAATGTTTGTCTTAGTATATGCTGTATGTGTTACCTTTCAATGCATATAAAACACTTAAGAGACGCTTCCAAATACACTAAAGCATTTTAAATAAAAATAATAATACAGAAGCATTTATATTTATAAAAATATTTATTTTTTTATGGTAGGCCAATTGTTAGTACAAGATGTATGTAAGTTGGATGTTCTTAAGCTGGGGACTTGCAGTGTATTGCTAATGAAGAATGTGCAAATGCAATTTAAAAAAAAGGTCTTTATGTGAGTGTGAGTGTGACTCTGAGTGTGTTTGTGTCTTGGTGGATCCCCAGGCCACAGCGAACGGACCAGCCTGCTGCTGGTGGCTGCTGGCAGTGCTGCCCGTAGACCCGCGGTACCAGCTGTCACTGCTGTCCCTGCTGTCACTGCGCGAAAGGCTGCTGAAGATCCAACAGATCCTCACCTACCTGCAAAATGTCCCCGACCCCTGACCCCAGTGACCCTTCATATTCCTGGCGGGAAAATGTCTCGTGGGTTGTTCTAGCGATTTCCGTGAAATTCCAAGTACAAGCAACGTCAAGTTCTGCTTTGCGACACTTCGCGTTTGATGACTGCACTAGTTTCGTGTGGCGTCCTTGTGGAATGTGAGGCAACATGGGCTTCTGCCTTTTAGCTGACAGAGGTGTACAGCCTCCCAAATCTGAGACCCATATCGGTCGTCCATGGTGTTGAAATTAATTAACCGTGATGTAATGGCTAGTCTGCATTTTTTGTTCTGTTCTGTTCTGTTCAGTATTCATTAATTCACTACCTTCACTATTTCACCAAATTAGATTTTTTTTAAATCAAACTTCATTTTGCACTTTATATAATAATATCAGGAGCAATTATTGTGGGAATATTTGCCGCATTTAAATTAAGTAAATGATGTGTTTACTGCGTTTAGATTATCTCTGTTTTGTTGGCGGGTGTGACGGTTTGATGCATCCGTCGTGCATGGAGAGTCATACCGTGGCTCTCGAAATGAGGCGTTTGCATGTTTCAATTGGAGGAGGAGATGTGAAAGGATCTTCAAGTCCAGCTTTACACAGTTTATGGTGTAGATACCAGCTGAATGGTTCTGGACATTCAGCCTGTTAAAAGGACCATCACAACCACAGAGGAGCAGGATAAAGTTAGAGTAACTGTGCCTTAACGTTGCTTTGTGTTGCACCTGAGATGTTTCGACAAACTTACTGCTTCTGTGTCAGATTCAGGCTTTGAAGTTTGTAAATCATTCATGAAGATTTTTTATAGTTTTTTTTGTCTGTATTGTTTAAGTTATCAAATTTAAGTAAATAAATTTATACCTTGCTTGGAGATGCGTCTGTGTTGAACTATTTTTGATGAAAATGGGATAGGCAGGGTAGCAAAAACAAAATGTTAGACTAAATTCAGATTAATTACATTTCTGCTTGACAGGGACAATGATAGAAGGATCTGATTACCTGTTTTAGCAACTGTACAGACAGTATCACTTCATCCAGTTAAAAAGAAAATCGCAGAGCCCCCTCCACCACTAAATCACTGTCTTTAATAATCAACTTTCTATATCACTGTCTATAATATACAACAGTACACTATAACACAATGATACACTATATCACAACAATTTACCTATGGCTTGGTGTTATGGCTCAATGGGTAGCACACTATGCTTCATGGGTTGTGGGTTCGATCTCCGTCCCCAGCTCTGCACGTGTAGCATTTCCATCTTTCTCCTATAATCCAAAAGTCTGTAGCTGGGCAGACTGGAGTCTACATTTCCCAGTGTGTCCCTGTGATGGGCCGGTCTCCTTTTCTGGGCTTTCCCCTGCCCTGTGCTTCCTTGGATAGGTTCCAAGCTCCCCATATCTATTCTAGGAGTGTAACAATTGTAATTTCCAACCAAAAATGCCAATATCTTTGGTGCCTATTTCGTAATGCATTTTAAAAACCGTTTCTAATGGGTTTCTAAAAGAACCCTGCACAGTAACAGGTGTATCATATGGATCTTACAAGCTTCATTACCAGTCACATACGGAAAGACAGAAACATGACCTTTTCAGAACTGCAGAACAGCCATATAGTCACAAAAATCACAAATACAGAATTCTGAGTGCTTGCGCAGGTGTGGGGCCCAGCTGGAAGTAACAGCCGCAGTTACCGGGACAGCATCATTACAAACTCTGAAAGGCAAAAAAAACAAAACACACAAATAATGTTTGCTATACATTTCTGACTGCTGTACACTGCGTGTTAGCAAATATGAAAAACTGCAAGTTTTTGTTGATCTTTAATTCCGCATCAATATCCTGTATCAAGACATTTTAGTCATTTAGACCTCTAAAGGTCCTATACACATCACCAAAATTTGGACTGTGAAAAGTGATTTGCAAATTGACACAAAAAGACCTGTGAGATGTGGGGAAATGACCCATTGAGGAAAGAACAAAGTTTCTTCTTAAATCTTGCAGAAGATTTCTTGCTGACCTCCAAAAGGTCAATACTAGCATTATCATGCAAAAGTGAGAAATGCAGGCGCTCGTACCGTCAAAGTCCACGTTCCCATCTCCGTTCAGGTCTATTTCCTTGAGCATCTCATCCAGCTCCCCTTTTTTTAGCTTCTCTCCAAGGAGGGACTTCATAGCGTCCTTCAGCTCGTCGTAGGTGATCAGTCCATCGCCATCACAATCAAACTGCACCAATTTGCAATGGATACAATTTGGAATGAACTCAGAATGCATCATTTGTAACATCTATGCATAGTCCGATTAATTAATATATAATTATTAGTAGAGGTCCTATGGCATTATTATTTTGAATTGTGACCAGTTATTTTATATTTAGTTTGATTCCACCTCTCTAAACTCTTTCTCTATTTGTACCTTATGAATTGCATAGCATCATATTATTTTACATTGCATTATATCGTGTGGAATCACATTGCACTGAATCAGATCATGTGGACTGGCACTGCATTGCAATGGAGCGAATCATACAGTATCACATCAGTAGTTGCTTCGTATGTATCTTTAATGTATTGGATCATTGGCAAAGCAGCAAGATACATATTGCGTTGGCCTGAGTGATGGAGAAGCACATCCATAGTCTGTACAGACCTGTGTCATTGTAAATTCTGTAGGACTGCCTGTGATCTGTATTCCATCCATCCATCCATCCATTTTCCAAGCCGCTTATCCTACTGGGTCGCGGGGGGTCCGGAGCCTATCCCGGAA